>NW_023612441.1:0-63169 GCF_013339725.1 Rhipicephalus microplus
TCTGGTTTGATGCTGTCTTTCGAAATTGTGTCACGCAGAGAGTGCACTTTCTCAACGCCTAAAGAAGGGCAGCATTCGGCGTTACTTCTGTGCGCCGCGCTCAGTGCGGTGTACATACATAATCGCCATCAACGCTGAAACGCATTTTTCGCAAATGAAGGTGAGGCCATCCGTCTGCGCGGCCTTTGAAACTCCCCAGAGACACGTGTCATTCTTTTCCGGCGTGCTGCCCTACACAAACACAACGTCAATGTAGACGCACGTTTCTCTAGGCCATCAAACACGTTATTCATTGCCTTCTGAAACACTTTTCTTGCCGTTCAAATCCCGGACGGAAGCCATAGAAAACGGTAGCGTCCTTGCGGAGTGCCGAATGCGGAATTTTGGAGGACGCTTTGTCAATCAGAATCTTGTAAAATGCACTGTTGGCATCTAGCTTGCTGAACACTTTCGCTCCCGCCAGCTCTGACTCAATTTCATCTCGAGAAAAGATTTAATAGTGCTCCCGCTTTAGGCAATCATTAACATGCCGAGGGTACAAGGAGGTTTAGAAAAAAATTGCAGAAAATGTTTTTAAACTCTTTGCGGGGGTCCATGCAAATTCACAAACCACCGTTTTTTGAGGACAGTGAACAGAGGATTTAGACAGTCAGATCTAGGGCTCCTCTACGTTTTAATGATGCCCTGTCAGTCCATGCGTGCAAGATCCGCCCATGGTGGCTCTTTAATGGAGTGTGAAATTAGATGCGCTGGTATCGCAGCTGGCATCGACCCTTCTTCAAGACGAAGGCAGTAACTTTCCTTCATGCATGAGAGACTGTAAAATAGCTGTGGAGATTCGCTGACAATCTTGGACTCCGGATGTCCTTGAACTACAAGCACAGCGCCCTTGAGATCAGACCGAAGCGTTTACTGGTGGCCAGCTCCAACAGAACAGGGCTGCCTGCCTATCTTAACGACGAAAAATTCTGTTGGTTACTCGATTTCGCCGATTCTTAGCGGCTAAGTGACAACTTCAAAATGCTTCATTATGTCACCGTCATAGACTGTGCTGAAGGTCAGGTTGTAGATTTCTTGCGAGCTACAGAATCATAAAGTGGAAAACAAAAATCACCTGCGCGCCTGTGTTCACCTTTAGTTTTATGTCATTGTTAGCCAGCTTCGTGGCGACGAAGCAGTCCGAGTTTCTTGATCCATCTTTGACGCTCACCGCAAGAATGTGAAACTCGTCATCGGATATTTCAGTTTGTTCGTGTGACGCCTTAGGATAGTGAACTTACTGAACGCTTTTTCGTTCCTTGCAGCAAGCTGCGAAATGATTCTTCTTGTAGGAGACGCCGCATGTCTTGCTCCAAGATGGGCATGCACTTTCTTCGTGTGTGTTTGTGCCCACGGTACATGCATTCTTTTTTTGTTTTGTTTTGATGAGCTCTTTGGTTTCTGTTCTTTCCGTACAGTGTTGAGTTGAGCTTCGCTGTGTTCCCAAGCTTGGTTTTGGTTCTGAACAATTTCGGCCGTTTTACAGAACTCAATTGCTTCCACCGACGTGAGGTCCCGCTCTCACAGATGTCTTGCCCTCCATTTGCTGTCTTTCGTGTCGCACACCAGTTCGTCTCAAACCATTGAACTTTTGAGCTATCGAAAGTTTCAGTACTCAAACTTCAGCTGAACATCCCCCAACAATTACTCGAATGGCTCGTCCTCAAGTTGCAGGCGTACGCCTGCAAATTCAGCGTTTGTAAGTTTCATTTCGCTTCGACCTACAATATTTCTCAATCTTCTGCATAATAACATCATAGGCTTCGCGTTGCACATTTGTCAGTTGAAAGGTGTTTAAAAAGATGAAGCATATCCACGGAGTGAATGATGGAGAGTGGGGCGAAGCATCCGTCCGTCCATTCGTGCTTGCTTCCGTCCGTCAATGCGTCCGTATGTGTGACCATCCGTGCGTCCATCCGCCCGTCCGTGCGTGCATCTGTTCGTGCGTCCACACGTTCATCCGTGCGTCCGTTCCTGCGTTCGTGCATGCATCTGCCGCTGAGTCCGTCCACGCGTCCATCCGTTCGTGCAGCCGTCCGTGCGTCCATCCATACATCTGTCTGTGTGTCCATTCGTCCATCTAGTCAACACTTCAAGTACCACCTTCACGCATTTTTTCATCATATATGCGTCCGTCTTTGTGACCGTTCGTGCTTCCATCCGCCCGTCCGTGCGTGAGTCCGTGCGTCTGTCCCTGCGTTCGTGCATGCATCCGCCCCAGCGTCCGTTCATGCGTCCACCCGTCCGTGCAGCCATCCGTGCGTCCGTCGATGCATCTGTCTGTGTGTCCATTCGTCCATCTAGTCAACACTCCAAGTAACACCATCTCGCATCTTTTCATCATATATTCCGCATATAGAAGCACCGCCATCCAGCGGACATTCCAAAGACTAAATAAGATGTGGCACACGCACACTTTCTTACGGCTTGCGCTTCATGTCTACTTCTCACCTTTAACCACCTCGAGTTCATGGCATACTAGCTCACCGTATTCATGGCACTGTGGCCCAACGCTCGCTAAACGTTTTTAAAACCAAAGAGGTTACGCCCAGCAAGTAAAGCCTAGCAACCCTTTCTTGTCAGATAGTGCTCAATGTACATGCCAATGGCTGCTAATTGGGAATGAGAGACAGGAGAATTCGACTTTTCGTTAACGCGTACGCTGCGAATTTTTTATTGTTCAACAACGCACAGGAAAAATCTCCCACCGGCACCACATTGCAGGTCAAAGCGTAAGACTGGTTACGCACTGCGACTACGGCGAGGGACAAACGGCTGCCGCTTTAAGGAGCTTCACAACTAAAACATCCATTGTTTCCGGATTTGCAACGTGAAAGAAGATTGCTGCTTTCTGGGTTTTTGTCCATTTTGGCGTCGTTGTTGTAGCCTTGAACCACCTTGCAGGTCAAAGCGTAAGACTGGTTGCGCACTACGACTATGGCGAGAGACGTACGGGTGCCGCTTTAAGGACCTTCGCCCCTACGACATCAATTGTTTCTGGATTTGCAACATGAAAGAAGATTGCTGCTTCCTGCGTGTTCGTGCATTTTGGCGTCGTTGTTGTAGCCTTGAAGTATAGCTTGATTTATTGACAAAACTTTTCCAGTTTTCTGTTGGAGCTTCGGAGAGCGTCACACCGCAGAACACCTATACACTACCACTTAGAAAAGGGAAACTGTACCTTTGACAATGCAAAAAAAATAAGGGTAGTGGTGGCGTTGTGAAACAACTCATCCAACCTAGTGACAGCGCTGGTAGGCCAATCATCATTGCGCTATGACAATATAGGGGCTGCTTTGGTAGCGGGGGTTCGCGCTGCGCACCCACAGGTTTATGTGTGTTTATTCGTTGCTATTGCGGGGTGGTATTCGGGCACATGGTACCCTAACGTTAGTATAAGTATTTCCGCTATGCGGCCAGGTGACCGAGAGGCCTCAACGAGCAAAAAAGACGCAAAGCAAAGAAGCTTACATTGTTCATTGGCAATCGTGAATGCAGCAGTATACATGTAAACAAGGAACACTGTCTCCCACAGAGTTGAACAATACACGAAAAAAACTGGGATAGCCGTCTGTTTAACAAAATTACACGCTGAAATTGTGAAACTTTTTCTTGGCTCGTTCAGTCGGACAACGATGTTTACACTGACACTCCTTGCACAGTATTTGGTACTGTGCTGCCCACTGTCTTCTCACCACACATGCTCTCAAAAAGTGTAGTGTCAGTACGATTAGCCTGAGACGCAATATGATGTTTGACAACGCATTGGCGAGCAGCGCATCGCGTTCAATAAAAAGAAATAAAACGTATTCTCATCCGGAATCGGCCTTCTACATGACAACATGCATCCTTGCACCACAATCAGAACCAAATCAAATATATTTATAAATAAAAGATCAAATATTTTGGCAGGCAACACTAATTGCTCGCCCTACTGTCCTGTGCCAGCACCGTGTGACTATTACGTCTTTTTTCACTTGAACATTGGCTCGGGGTACGATTTGATGACATTGAGAAATTCAAGATCACCGTTCGCAACAGGTTCAATTACCAAGCGGTGATATTTTATTCAGATTGACTGAAGAAACTACTGCGATGGTACGAGAAGAACTAAGGAGTTAGCAGTGATTCTCTAGAAAAGTGAAGTAGGTTTTGCTAAACTTAGCCCACCAATAAAACATTTGCTAATGAATATTACTTGCTTGGAACCAAACGGCCCTTACTTTTTGAATGACCTTCAAAGTTTTTATGCTTCGCATTGATAAATGAATAAATAATTTTTCTTTGTGCCCATGGTGCATATTCATGAAAGACACTGCTCAAACAATATACAATGACAGAAGATGAATTCACATTTTATTCTTCACTACTTCCTAACTGTCTGTCTCACTTTTCACACGAGTATCATACAAAACTACCCCTTTGGCTACATATTCCACAGCAATATTGATACATAACAGCCACTAAACGCGGCTGCATGAAAGAGGAAGACGAAGTGAGTTTTTGATTGATGCTGGACTGGCACCATCTTGCTTGTCCAGTTCTGTGCATTGTGAATAGATTAATAACGAAGTTACCCGTAACATTATTGGTGGAGGTGGACGACCCCCGTAGCTTGGTGGAGACGCGCAGCGGTCGCAACATCGGCGACCCTTCAACTGCTTGACTGCTGGTACTTCCTCTACGCCACCCTCATCAGTCTAAGCCATCACCTACGTCACGCTCCCGCACCTCCGGGATCCCGGCACTTTCTCCGGTGTTGGTACTATCAATCTTGACACTTGACTGATTCGGTACGAGCGCGTCAGTGCTACTCACCACTGGGATCCCACGCTCACACTTGCCAAGGTGTTTTTCTACCTGGACGGCACTCCCCAAACACTCTAAACATGGTTTGAAAGCACAAAGCCGACATAATGAGCTGGGATCTTTTCAAAGAAAAGATCCGCGACCTGTCTGGCGATTTATCTTGTCGTAAGCTCACTGCGAAAAAGGCTCTTGCCACATGGGCCCAGTCTTCTACCGAATCATATGTCTCCTACATTCTTGACGTCTTGGCCCTTTGTTCTAAGGCAGACCAGTGCATCTCGGAAGACGAAAAAATTAACCACGTCTTGAAAGGCATTGCCGACGATGCTTTCAACTTGCTGGTTTTTAACGTCTCGAGCATCGACACCGTCCTTAAAGAATGCCGATGCTCGAACAAGCTAAAGCCCGTTGCTGCTGCTGGAAAACATTTATTAACAGATGTTATTTACAGGGAGGGTGGGAACGGTCCTTAAGGAGCCGCCCTGTAAACACTAGGTGAGCTCCCTCTTAGGGAGCCCATTGGCCGTTGGCCACGGCCCGGGCACGCTCGACCAGGGCCGTTGGGCCGTCAGGTCAGAGCAGCCGAGCAGGGCTGCTCCCAGTCCTCCCGCGAAGGGTTGGGTAGTGGGATAAGGTTTGGGGTTTTTTGGCATGCCCACACCATGTAAAAAATTAGCAGAGGAATTTTCCTCCCAATGCGGGCACTTCCCATGCAAGCGGGGTCAAAGTGTTTTATGATTGCCGGGCACAATGGAGTTTTAGTATAGAGGCGAAGAAGGATTCGCTCCTCCACCTTCGTGAGGCCCTTACAGGGTTTCGGATAGACGTTATTGGCCGGATTGATAAAATTGTGGACCTCCTTAAAGGTGTAGGCGGATCGGTAGAGGACGAGGATGGTGCCCGGAGAGTGAGCGTGCGGGCAGCGGCATCGGCCGTCTCATTACCATTGAGGCCCATGTGAGCCGGAGCCATATGATCGTTTGGTGCGGCGGAGGCACCTAGGTAGCTGCTGTTCTGCAAAATTTTATAAGCCCGGTACGGAATGTAATCCCTGTTCAATATTGCGACAGGCGCCCCTTGAGCGGTGATGATGACCCTCGAGTCCTGATCTGCCCGTCACGTAGCCCAAAGCATTGCGCGCCTTACGAACACAGCGGCTACTTCTTCGTGTGACAAAGCCTTCCACCAGGCCCCTCATGTGACAACCTTTCACGCAATCATTCGTCGAGAGGCCGAGGCCAGCACAACCCAGTAGCCACGCTATTCCCGACTGCCTGCGCCTTCCCCGACACGATCTCCTTTGATACAAGCCGTCGTTCATCAAGAGCTATGGAATGTCGGCCTACATCCTTTTCCTGCCGTATACTCTGCTGAGCTTCTTATCGTCCCCCTTCTGCTCCTCGTATTTAACGCAATCTGTCCGAATGGCGTACTCTTGATGACAGGGCCATATGTTTTTACTGTCGACGCATTGGTCATATCACTCGTCGCTGCCGCAACTGCTGCGCCTCCAACGTCACATTATGCACCTCAGTTTCACCCCACTTCTGTCCGCCAGTCGTCCCCATCACTTTCTTCATCAATGCCAACCACATTTTCTGCTCGTGTAGCACTTCTGAACAGACCTGCTACGACCGGTCACCGTGCCCTGCTCGTCGTCAGTCCCGGTTGCCCCCACCACTCCGTGCTGCCTCCCCGACCTAGTCGCAGCACCCCCGACCGGAAAACTAGGCCGCGCAGTTTCTGAAGGTGGAGCTGTGTTGAGGACCCTCCATAAGAAAGCCTCGCTTAACGTTACGACAAACCAGAACCTTTTGGGCGTTACAGTCGACAACGTTCGGGTCAGCACACTGATAGATACTGGCGCGCATGTGTCCATTGTGCTAACCTTCGCCGCCAACTTAAAAAGTTGTTAAGCCCACCCTCAACCGAGCTGTACTTGTCGCAGATGGAGGAACTGCAGCAATTCTTGGCATTGTGTTCTGCGCGAATTTCCATTGGGGAAAGAAACGCTGTCGTTCTTTTCGCCATTATCGAACATTGCCCTCATGAACTCATTCTTGGTATGGATTTTCGAGCCACGCACTCTGCCCTTATATAATGTTCGGCTGGCTCTCTCCTTCTCAATTTACCTCTCTTTTCCGAACCAATCAGCCCACGCAAACCAGGCTCTGCTGCATTGATTTCACGCGCCTCCCACCTAACTCTGTCACACATGTCGACTTATCCTCCACGCCGCCAGTACCTGACAATGATTACATGGTGGCCCTGATTCCTGTCGGGATGCTTTCGCATGGGGTTGCTGTGCCGCATATGCTTCTGACGATTACGAGAAACCGCACCTTCCTTTCGCTGGTCAACTTCTGACTCACCACCCAAGTGCTACCACAGGGTATCTCCCTGGCTAAAATTACCGCTCTCCAAGACGACCATTTCGAGCCCTTCAGAGTGGATGATTGCTGCAGCTCAGTCAGTTCTTCCACTTCATCAAGTTCTTGGGGCGCCGACAACGAGCGAATAGTGTCATCGGACCTCACTTCTAAGCAAGGTGCAGCGCTTTGCCACGTTCTTGGGGGATATCGTAGCATTTTCGACATTGCCAGCAGCTCTTTTAGTCAAACAGCCATTGTCACCCACCGCATCAATACTGGCCATGCGACTCCCATTTACCGACGCCCCTACCGTGGTTGTACATCGGAGCGTGCATTAATGAAACAGAAGTCAGGAAAATGTTTGCGAAAAACAATATCGAGCCTTTATGCAGCCCCTGGGCTTCTCCAGTCGTCCTTGTTAAAAAGAAGGATGGAACATGGCGCTTTTGGGTCGATTACCGTCACCTCAACAAAATTAGAAAAAAAAGACGTTTATCCTTTGCCTCGCATCGATGACGCGCTCGACTGCCTGTACGGTGCTACTTAATTTTCAACTATTGGCCTTCGGTCAGGCTAGTGGCAGATAGCCGTCGACGAGATGGACCGCGAGAAGACCGCATTCATCACTCCCGATGATCTTTATCAGTTTAAGGTGATGTCCTTTGGTCTCTGCAATGCGCCAGCCACAATTGAAAGAATGATGGACTTATTGCTCCAAGGGTTGAAATGGTCCACCTGCTTGTGTTACCTTGACGATATTATTGCCTTTTCGCCAACATTCCACTCACATCTCGATCGTTTATAAGCTATTATGGACGGTTTCCGTCGAGCCGGCCTCCAGATTAACGCCTCCAAGTGTCACTTCGCTCGTCGTCAAATTACCGTGCACGGTAACCTTGTCGATGCCCAAGGTGTGCGTCCAGACTCAGAGAAAAATTCTCGCAGTCGCAAAGTTTCCCGTTCCGAGGACCACAAAAGATATCCGCAGTTTTGTGGGGTGATGCTCCTACTCCAGACGCTTTGTTAAAAACTTTGCGACCATTGCACGCCCCCTCACAGACCTCTTGAAGAAAGACGCCTCGTTTATCTGGGGCCACGACCAAGCGTCATCGTTTTCCCAACTTACGACCCTGATTGCAACGCCACCAATCCTGGCTCATTTTGATCTATCAGCCCCAACCGAGGTTCACACGGACGCCAGTGGACACGGCATAGTAGATGTGCTATTGCAGCACAAACGGGGACACGGCCGTGTTATAGCCTACGCAAGTTGACTGCTATCTCCAGCCGAGCGCAACTATTCCATCAAGAAGCGCGAGTGCCTCGCTCTTGTATGGGCAGTCGCCAAGGTTCGTCCATACCTGTACGGGCATTCATTCCGTGTTGTCACGGATCGTCACGCGCTCCGCTGGCTAGCCTCCCTGGAGGACCCCACAGGACGTCTCACTCGTTCGGCCCTACGCCTTCCAGAATGCACGTTCTCTGTAATGCATAAAACAGGGCGATTACATCAGGACGCGGATTGTTTATCCCGCTACCCTGTGGACGAAGCAACCGATACTGAGGCTATCGCGGACGTTCTTTCTGTGTCGCAGCTACTGAACATTGACGAAGAACAACGTCGGGATGCTTCTTTACGAGCCATCACTGACCATCTGCAGTCAACGCCTTGTGACCCATACTTACGAATGTTTTTGGTGAAAGAGGGGATCCTATACCGCCGTAACCTTGATTACTTCGGATCTGACTTACTTCATGTCATCACAGCGCACCTGCGTTCCACTGTCCTGCACCAACATCATGGCACTCCCATGACTTGCCATTTGGGCGTTTCACGCACATACGATTGGGTATGACGTCGATTCGATTTTGTTGGCCTGGATTTGCCCGCTCTGTTCGACGCTATGCCGCCGCTTGTGAGCCTTGCAAGCGTCGCAAAACACCGTCTGCCCTCCCATCCGGCTACCTTCAGCCGATCGACGTTCCCAATGAACCTTTCTTTCGAGTTGGTTTCGACCTGTTGGGCCTTTTTACACTCTCCACGGCCGGAAATGAATAGATTGCTGTTGCCACAGACTACGCTACGCGGTACGCATTCACACGAGCACTTCCGACGAGTTGCTCTACCGACATTGTGGACTTTCTGCTGTACGACATAATATTAGTGCACGGTGCTCCCCGCCAACTTCTCACCGATTGTGGCCGCACGTCCTTATCAGCCGTCGTTCACGAAATCCAGCGCTTGTGTTGTCCTCGTTGCTTTCCTTGCCTCGCCTTTCGTTTCACGTTTCTACTAGCACCTTCTTGCTCGCGCTGCAGCCCTTATTACCATGAAATCCTGAGGTTTTGCCATACCAAGCACAAATTTACTACTTCGTACCATCCCCAGTCAGATGGCTTCACGGAGCGCGTCAACAGTACCCTAACCGATATGCTTGCCAAATACGATATGCTTGCCAAATGCCACCAGAATTGGGACATTCATTTCCCGTATCTGACGCTCGCTTACAACTCATTCCGTCACAACACTGCCGGCTATTTGCTCTTCTATCTCCTATAAGGCCGGCACCCAACTTTACCCGTAGATATTTTGCTACCCGCGGCCACTGAATATGCCGCGGAAGCCATCGCCCGCGCCGACCACGGGCGCCAAGTCGCCCATAACCGTCTACAGGCCTCACAGGCACACCTACGACAGCTCTACGATTCTCACCATAGAGACGTGCACTTTTCCCCGGGTTCTCTCGTGCTGCTCTGGTCACCCACTCGGCGTGTGGAACAGTCTGAGAAACTGTTGTCACCCTACACTGGACGATTCCGTATCGTTCGCCAAGTGACAGACGTAACGTACGGGATTGTCCCAACCAATCCAACAAAGTCATCGTGAGCTCCGAACGAGATCGTTCACGTGGCTTGGCTAAAGCTCTATTACCACCGTTCGACATAATATGCGTACATTTAGCACCGGGACGGTGCTTCTACTGCAGAGGTTTATGATACATAACAGCCGCGTTTAGCGGCTGCATGAAAGAGGAAGATGAAGTGAGTTTTTTATTGATGCTGGACGGGCGCCATCTTGCTCGTCGAGTTCTGTGTTATAAATAGATTATTAACGAAGTTAGTCGTAACAATATCGAGGAAATAGCTGTTAGTGGACATTCGAAATATTGCCCCGCCGTGGTGGTCTAGTGGCTAGGGCACTCGGCTGCTGACCCGCAGGTCGCGGGTTCAAATCCCGGCTGCGGCGGCTGCATTTCTGATGGAGGCTGAAATGTTGTAGGCCCGTGTGCTCAGATTTGGGTGCACCGTAATGAACCCCAGGTGGTCAAAATTTCCAGAGCCCTCCACTACGGCGTCTCTCATAATCATATGGCGGTTTCTGGACGTTAAACCTCACATATCAATCAACATTCGAATTATCAAGTACAAACACTGGCCAACTTCGATTCCAGCTACTGAGTGCACTCAGTTTATCGTCCTTTTTAAGAATTAACAAACCTTTAAAAATGCCTTGTCATGCATCGGGTATTTTACCTTGAACAAATAATACTACAATAAAAGGTAGTTATTTGTGCTCTGTTTAGTGAAAGTACACAGCCCTGTGTATTTCTCTTGGGGGAAATCTCTCAATAATTTGAACACATTGGCCTGCACAAAAAGCTAATTCAAACAGGGAGCCCCTTGTTTTGCTGCTCGCACAAGTCTGTCCAGAGTCATCACAACATCTTGCAAAAACAAACCAAACTAGAGGAGGAAAACAACTGCACAGCAGCATTTCTGCGCAGATGAGATTTCGGATGCTGAACTGGAGCGCTTGGACAAGCTAGGAATGATGGTCATTTAGTCACAGTGGAATAAATGTAAGCGAATGCAAATCAGGACTGATAGTTGGGCTAGTTGGTGATGCATTATGGGCAGTAACAGCGCGCAAACTCACGGGACGAAAAAAAACGTGTTTCAAAGTACAACTATTAACATACGTTTAAACACTGAGGCTAACTCATTGCGTGCATGTCGGTGCTTGTTTTTGGCGTATCATCAACCTGATTACACCGACTGCAGGACAAAGCTCTCTGCAATGATCAGCCAATAAACTTGGTCTTGTGCTTTCTGCTTCCACGTTATACACACAAACTTTTAAATATCATTGGCTCACCCAACCTTATGTCTTAACTTCGTGCATTTTCCTTCTGTGTGAATCCAGTCAGTTACCCTTAATGACCAGCGGTTATTCTGCCTGCGTACTACGTGCCCAGCCCAGGTCCATTAGTTCTTGATTTGAACTACGATATCCTAAACACCAATTCGTTCCCTGACCCACTCTGCTCTTTTCTTGTGTCTTAAGGTTACGCCTATTATTTTCCTGTCCATCGCTCACTGCATTGTCCTCAATTTAAGCTGAACCCTTTTCGTAAGCCTCCAGGTTTCTTCTCCGTATATAAGTACGGGCAAGACGCAGCTGTTATATGCCATCCTCTCGAGGTTTAGTGACAGATTATCATTGATGATTTGAGAATGCTTGCCACATGTGATCCACCCATTCTTATTTTTCCCTATTCTTCCAGGTATTTTACTCTCATGGTTCGGCTGCGTGATTTCTACCTTTGAAAGAAATGTCTTCCTTGATGAAGGCACGAGTTCTTGCACAGTTGTTTTTTGAACTTTGATAGTGTCACTCTCAACATGCACGCGGTACCATTAACTGTTTCAACACTGCTATAGCTGTAGCTACCACTGCCCTGCAACAGTTTTTACATTCACAGTAATCTATACGCAATGTGAAAAAGAATCGCTGCTAAATAAGCACTACTACAAGCCCACTTGTTACCAAGTTTTATGTGATACTCTAGGCAAAGTTTGACACATAGAGTGAAGTACAGTATGTGCACCGCATGACATGCACTGTCTAAGAATTTTGAAGCCTGCAAATTTCCTGTAAACCGAGTAACTTATAAAGCAAGAAACAACAATGTGTGCACCCGATTTCGTACAACTTGAGCATACCATACACTACCACTGCTTTTCAGTATAAGGCTTCCATTTGACCACCTGTCATATTGGTGGCGCATGGGGTTGTCACTATAGCAACTGTAGAGCTTCCTACGACTGGATGGGGGTAGCTTAGAAATCAATGATCTCTCCTTAGTCCAGTTTTCTGAGACGAAAAAAAAAACAGATTCATGAGCAGAGTGAGACATAAATAGTTGAACAAATTATGTTCAATAAATAAAGTGTCTTCAACCATACTTTGCGAGGATTTTGGCCCATGAGCTTGCTTTCAGTGATGACACATTCTCCGCTGACTTGAGGTAGGTTCAGAGTGATGAGGCATGCAAGCGTTCACTCATATGAGCAGTTCCTTGGATGCTGCGTTTGGGTTGTAAGAAAAAAAACGGTCCTGGTTACTATGGTAGAAGCGTGAACGGATTGGTGATGTATGACTAAAAAGAATATATATGGGAACACTGCATATAAGAAAGGTAGTGTGGACATAACATTGCTGTTTTTGTGAATTTTTCTTGTGGATGTCATTATAATGAATTTAATTTAGAGACGTTCTTCACAGGACAAAGCCAGGTAATTCCTTAACTGGATGGTTCAAGCGAATGTAATATGCCTCACTGCAAAGTTACGAAAAATTAACAAATGCGTATATGCACTAAAAGTTCACTTGGTTCTCTATGTATTGAATTTATGAGCATATATTCAAGCAGACTCATTTTCAGCAGAAACACGCAGAACGTATGCTGTGATCTGTGTTACAAATTTTAGCAGTAAAGACATTTTCAGCAAATGTGACAACGAAGTAAACAATCTCAAACATTCACAAGGTGTGTATCTCGTTAGCTGTACAAGTCAAAAAGCCCCATAACAAAAACGGTAGCGCATGCAAAAGAAAAGGGATATGATCAGAAGCAAAGCAGCGCATTTTCACTCACCGGCGAACACGCCCACATTGTGCAAGATTATCCTGTCTTCGTGGGTAGTCTCCAAGCGATTTGAGGCTGCGCAGCCGGACGTCAGTGAAGCACAGCAGCTGACATGGTTCGCAGCCTTTAGACACGTTCGCTTCGCCGTAGCGGCCCGTATAGTCTGAAACACAAGCTCGCATGGATATATCAAAGCTGAATTCGAACGGAGCTTTGCAATGCTGATTGACAAAAAATACCACGGCTAACCGCGCACAATTTGAATAAATTAAACGACAGAACGCAATCGATACCAATTGGTTGCTGTTTTTCGAGCTTCAGGCTAATCTGAATACTTGAACTAAAACAATCAACCCGCTTGTATTCTTAATAAAGGTAAAAAAATATTTTCTTCATTTTTTATGAAAAACGTTGTAGTAATGAATTTTTAACGTTTTTTTACATCCTGAAATAAAAATTTCAACCGCGTTGAGCGTCCCTAACATGAAAAATGCACACTAACTTATCCGACCGCTAAAAGAGGAGTAAGTAGTTCCACTAAACGTGCAAATGACGAAACTTGCTGTGGTAGTTTTTTTTGCCCTCTGTGGCCATCGCGGGAACTGAGTGCAGCGGCAACGCTTCCACGGTGGTGTTTCAGCTGGGGGTCGCTGGGCTTGTACTCCTGACACCGTGTGTCGAGAAGAAGATACAAGAGAACCAGAACAAAACCGGTTTATTGATGCAGCGTTGTGTCTATTATAATTATTGCCAGCCTCACAATTATTAGACTAGCTACACAAGTGCGATGTATACGTGATCTCATAAATGCTTTAGCTGTAAAACAGTACCCATTCTTGAGCAACTGCAGTGTAGGGATCCTTTGTATGGCTGATTGGCTGTTTTCTAGTCCCCCTTTTTTCTTAAACATTGCCGGGGAAAAAGCTCGAGCCAGGAGTATCTCAAGAAGGCTTTAGGTTGGCAAGTGTGCAAAAGATAGAATTCATAGGACAGCCTTTTTTCACGTGAAATCAGTTTACACCCTTGTTCCCCGAGGCTCTTGTGAGAAATGTATGTCACAGAAATGACGTCGAAAAAATATACGTCAGAACAAGAAAAAAAGTTTCGCCTGCAAAAGTCAGACGCATGACCTCCCTTTCAATGACGAGAGATGCCGGGTACATTATGCATTGCGCCGCGGTCACATTCTGTTGGCTTTACAAATGTGCCTTCTATACTACTGTACTCTCAATGTGTTTTCGCGAAGGTGAAGTAATGCATCATGACTGTAACATTCCCGATTAGTTACTGTTGCTGTTGGCATCGTTACGCAAATAATATAAAATGTATGCAGCTCGTTAGCGTATGTGTGTGCATGGATTTGTGCATATATTTTGCGCCACTTCATGACGTCTAGCTCAATAAGAAATTAAAACATGCTCGCTTTCTATCCGCGCATTCTATCCGCACATAACATCACTTTCCAAGGTATGTGAGATCTCCCAAATTTTCCTTTATTTGTGTCTGGCCTCCAGTTTTCAACAGTGACATGAAAGTACACGCTGTCTACGATTGCTTCATATGCAATGGTGTTTCACGTGAGGTATGCAGTCATGTGAATTCATTTGCTCGCTTTTTTGCAGTTCAAGGAACGAAGTCAGTGACTCATGAAAGTGGTCTATGGCTCGTTCAGCATCAATATCAGCATGACGTATAGTCACAATGTTTAGAGCTAACGCCACTGTAATGTCACAGGAAAAGCGATAACAATTTCCAATAAATAATTACCTTATGTTCTGGGGATCGAACGAGAGGTCTTTTTTTATTGTTCATTCCTGCACTCCTGAAAGACTTGCTCAACAGTTTCTCCTTTACGACGTAAAAAGCAGTTATCATCCAACGGAACGAGCATCCCTTTCTGGGACAACCTCGTCTTAAGGGGCAAGACACTAGCATGAAGCTCAAAGAAGAAAGTTGTAACCTGAGAGGCATAGGCATGGTCTTAACGCGTTTCAGCACTTTTCTCCATGTGCCACCACAATATTGAGAGTGGTTAAAGGGCAAGACACACTTTTCACTAAACATTTATTCACTGTTTTCCGTTAATTATTTTATAAGAATATGTGTGATGTTCTCCCAAGCCACGTTGTGGAAACTGCCTTTGAAAAGCGGTACATGAGTGTAAGGTGTATATTGCGCGGCAGAAGTGTAATATAGATCCAGACATGAAACATCACGAGCAAAGACGCCTAGTCATAGCACCCGTCAAGTAGTTGGCAACGGCACAACTGAAGATGCACCGGTACGTCCGACGAATAGTACAGTCAGAGCGAATCGAAGCGACTGAGGTAGGCGCGATTTCAGCATTTCGGCAGCATCGTGGCTGGTGCTTCCATCAAAACCATGGGACACAATCTCCTCAAAGGTCACGCCTCATAAAGTTTCGGAACCACCTTCCGCCAAGGCCATGTCTGCAGTAGAAAATACTGTAAACAGGGTGCCAGAAACGACTCCAGCCTACGATGATGCCCGACGTTTAATTATGCTTGTTAACGTCGTCAAATCTCTCATAGTCGGTCGTCAAACACCAGCAGCATTAGGCGCGCAACAGCTCTTGGAGGCTCCCTTTCCAGTTCTCGAAAGTATTCACTAAAAGCAACATGGAACATCCGTCCCAAGCCCCGCCCCATGTGCAGCATTGGAACGCCAGGTCTCGACGACCGCGCCATCCTGATCTTGTTCTGAGGCTCCTTGCAATCAAGAATCCGCCGGGTGTTATAGCTCTCCAAGAAACCAGTGTGAGAAATGACGAACTCAGACTTCCGGGTTACGTAGGCGTTGACAGCAATACCCGGTGCACGGCGATGGCGTGTCGATATTTTCAATGTACTGATATCACGCATCCACGAAATGCTTCGAAAGCGTCATGGTACATACGATCTGCTGTTCATTTCACAGTGATCGATGAAAGTAACCTGTGCGACGCCGACTTTGAATGTGTAGTAGTTGCTATTAATCTCACGAACACAACTACGACTGTGGCAAGCATAAATTTTGCTGAAGTGCTTGTGGCACTCCAGCAAAATATGCTTGTTAGTGACTGTGGCAAGCATACATCATATTGATGGAGTGCCTGCTATCTGAGGGTGGCCCGTCATTTCTGTTGTGGGGAGATTTTAATGCCTGTCATTCTCGTTGGTGCTGTTGCCCACAAGACCATCGTGGAGTGGTAATCATTGAGCTTATTGTTAAACACGATATGCAGACCCTTAATGATGGCTCCTCCACATTTGTTGGCAGAGGAAAGGAACAATCCACAATTGATTTTTCCATACCAACGAGAGACGTGCGTATTACTTGGTCAAGCGAAGCTAACCCATGGGGTTCAGATGATCTGCCCATTTGGCTGGTCCCAGAGAATTCTCCTTGCAGCCAGAGTGCTGCCTAATCAGTGACGAATTGGGGCAAGTTCCTTGAGCTGATAGCAGGGGCGCCATCACACGATCACTCATTCGAACTAGTTAGTGAATGTCTACAGCAAGCTACAGTACGACGACTGCGAAACATAGATAAGGCAATCCCTGACCTAAAACTCTTGACACTACGTGCTTGTCGACGCCGTGCTTACAGGAGGGCACAACGTTCCAAAATAAGCTCTGATTGGAAGCTTTATAACCACTTACATGTAGCCATTAGGCGGCACACAAAAAACTTTGTTGAAGAT
This sequence comes from Rhipicephalus microplus, assembly GCF_013339725.1. Taxonomy (NCBI): domain Eukaryota; kingdom Metazoa; phylum Arthropoda; class Arachnida; order Ixodida; family Ixodidae; genus Rhipicephalus; species Rhipicephalus microplus. The sequence goes on from NW_023612441.1 coordinate 16,854, forward strand.
GCTAGGTCGCGTCGTGCAGCTCGTTGCATATGGCGAGTGCTTTTGGGAGGGTATGGCGCATATTGAAGGCTCTCCGAGCACCTGAGGTCTGCAAGAACCCAACTACAGCATTGTGCATCATGACTGGATGGTCCACAAAAAATCTTGCGGAAGATTTTGCCAATATGTTCAACTGCCTTATGTCAAGAGACAACGCCAGTCATTGTTCCGTAACAATTTTATATGGGCCTCCAGGCGAGATGCGTGAGGCAGAATGTACCCTGACCAAGCTGCGTCATGCGCTCAGCCTCTGTTATTGTCGCACTGACCCAGCCGAAGATGGTGTTACATACGAAGCCTTGCGAAACATTGATGAGGTCTTTCATCAATGTATCCTAGACGAATACAACAAAGTGTGGCAAACCAGTATGATTCCTGCTGAATGAAAATCGTCTGTGGTGAAGCCAATTTTAAGGCCTGGTCACCAGGCACAACACCTGAATTCATAACGGCCAATATCATTGACTTCTAATGTTATGAAGCTGATGGAACGTATGGTGCTGTTTCGTCTGATCGCGAGATTACCGGAGCTCGCTTTATTCCATGATATCATGAGTGGGTTTTGTCGCTACCGTTCAGCCCTCGATAGCATAGCAGATCTTGTATTATTGCTTGAATCTGCTCGAGCAAACAGACATTCTTGACATACAGCAAGCATTCGACTCGGTACAACATAAGGGGATTTGTTTGTGCACTGATGGATGGAGAAATTTAAAGTCATCTGTTACACTTTCTCCGTGATTTTCTATCTGAGCGCAGAATTACCGTGCGCATTACAGAAGTACAGAGTGAACCTCGAGTTGTTGAATGTGGCGTCTCGAAAGGCAGCGTCTTGTCACCGCCTCTTATTAACAGCGTACTTGCTGTACTTCCAGGCTGATTACCGTAAAAATGTGACTTTCCTATAGGCATTGCAATTTATTCTGATGACATCGCACTCTGAATCAGTGGTCCGTCACACCATGGTTCACATCTTCGTGGTGTATTGCAGCGAACTCTGAATGCAATTTCAGAATACTTGGTGGAAGTTGTCCTGCAGGTTTCCCCTGCGAAGTCAGCTGCGATCGCGTATCATCCAGGGCAACGCACTTGTTGAAGCCTTAGCTGGCTTTACATTGGAGACACACCGATACAGTGGGCACACCAACATTGATACCTGGGTGTAGTCGTCGATGATCACCTGTCTTGGCATCCTGCTGTTAAAACTGCGAGGCGAAAATCACTGTCTCTGTTTATGTATGTAGCCGTCTTGACTGCTATGGGTGATGGCATTGATCAGAAGATAGCACTACAGGTTTCCCAATCAGCTGTACTCTGTTATGTGATGTATTCCTTGCCAGTCTTGAATGTACCACCTGCTTTAATGTTTTGAGCTGGAACGGGATTATCGTGTTGTCCCCCGAGTACTGTTTGGTTTACCTCGTGAACCACATTTTTTCCACTACTGACTGAATCACACCAGTTGCCGCTGAGGCTGTAAGCTGACCAGAGAGTGCTATATCACATTGAGCATATGAACCAAGTTCCAGATGGCAAGACACTCCTTAACAGGTTGTCACAGCACCCACTTTTTCAGATGGGTAAAATGGCGGCCTTGTTCAATGACATTACTGGCAAATCTGGGAAAACAATGGAATTGCTAAGCGAGAGAGCGAGAATAAAAGGAAGGAAAGGCAGGGAGGTTAATCAGAAGTTGAAGCATCCGGTTTGCTACCTTGCAGAAGGGAAAGGAGAATGAGGAGTAAAGATGTAAAATAAAGCGGAAAGCGAAATAAACGCGTGAAAGAGAAAAGAAGAAAGTAAGCTGGGGTGCTATAGTCTTTTCAGTAGGCCACTACCACGCAAAAATTCAATAAAGAATTCACTGATTTTTTTGTGCGCAGACATATTACGTCGCCTTTGAAGTTGCTATCGACAGAGCACAGCCCATGTGCCTTCCCTACCCATCTGACGATTTTAGGAATACGCAAAAAGTGTGACAAACCTGTTTTGGAACTATACCAATTAGCCCATTCACACCTATTTGAAAACTTCGATTACTATGCAAAAGTACACACAGACACTTCTGTACGCAGCGATAGCCTGAGCGCTTCTGCAGCTTTCTTCGGACCTTCAACCGATATCACGTGGTTGTTTAAAATACTGCACTTCTCATCATCGGTGACGGCCAAGCTACCAGTGATTGATGTCGCCCTTAAGTACGTACAAGAAGAATTGCCTGCATCGAAGGTTGTCATCCTTACCAACTCTCGGGTTTTCTTAGCATATTCACCAGCAAGGAGACCGGCTGCCCTAGAAGCAGCATCATGGAATCCATCGACAATATTCTGTTACGTCGGGGATGCCTAGCTGCACATTGAGTACCTTCGCACGTAAGCATTGCGGGCAATGAAGAAGTGGATCACTTTGTTCGTCATGCAACCATGATGGCTCTGATTGTCCGGGAATTCTACGTACCATGGACAATGCTCGTCTGCTTATACGCCGACACGTCCTAAAGCAGCACCCAGACCAGCGTGTAGCGAATGAATTGTTCCCTCCCCGTGTTCGTGGCCGTAGCTTGCCTCGTTGTTTCCGAGCACTGTTGTACAAACTAAAAGTGCGCAGACCAGCGTGTAGCGAATGTATTGTTCTCTCCCCGTATTCGTGGCCGTAGCTTGCCTCGTCGTTTCCGAGCGCTGTTGTACAAACTAAAAGTGCGCTCTGTGCCGGTGCGTGAACGATTACACTGTCAAGGGTATGTGGACAGTCCGTTGTGCGCAGCATGTGGCTCCTGCGAAACACTCGCGTTTCTCGTAGTGCACTGTCCCACATTTACTACGCAGCGATCTTTTTTGATTAACGACTATACATTCTTAGGACTCAAGTGCGCGACCCTAGACGACTACCTACTTCTGAGTGGTTGTGCTTCCCGACGCGACCAGGCCCACCAAGCTCTCCTTTAATGAACCAAATGGACCTGGCCACCCATTTATAGACGTTTTTATTATATTTATTAGTTTTCGTAAGTTTTTTCTTCCTCGTATTCTTCCCTTTTTCTCCCCACTTATTTTTATTCCTCTGTTCCTTCCCTCCCCCGAAAGAGTGAGCAAGCGTTGTGCCCCTCCAGGTGGCAGTCGCCAGCTTGTTCTCTCCCTCTCCGCTGTGCCCTTGTGTATATATGTATGTAAATCAAATAAATAAATAAATAAAACCGAAGTCAAGTCGCCACAGCTGGGATTTGATCCCGCGACCTGCGGGGCAGCAGCCGAGCAGCTTAGCCACTAGACAACCGTGGCGGGGCACTGGTGTCCCACGCCGGCGGAGCCAACACGAGTGATGTAACAGGCATTGTAATGTGCTGACATCCCCAGGTGATGTCACAGATAATCAAACTTTGTGACGACATCATGGCATCACTGTGACGTGAATTAAGGTGACATCACAGTGGCGACATAATGTGACGTACTTAACATAATGTCATGAAGTAACGTCACTCAACGTAACGTCGCTTACATGTAAGTGACTCACGACGTTATATATTTATGAGATCACTCAGCATAGCGTTACGTGGCGTTGTCACATGCTAACGTGGATGCATAAGGCATAACATGGATGCACGGCATGACATGGCACAACGTGGATAGATAAAGGATCCAACGAGCTTCAGTAAAAATCAAACGGCATTGTAATCTCTGTTTGTTCGTTCTAAAAAACTGATTAAATTGGGCATCCGTGTTTATGTTGCAGTAGAATAGATTCAAAGTCTAGGTAAAGAAATGTATGAATGATGCGCTCAGCTTTTTCCCCCATGTTTCCTAAGTAGTTATTAGCTTCTTTGCTGTTTTGAAGTCAAGAAAATAAAATATACGATGCGCAAAAAAAACTTTGTGCCTAAACTACAGCTTGCAGGAGCAGGTTCTCGAGTACATGCGTCGCAGTTTTCGTGGAGCACGATTGAACATAACCTTTGTGTTTGATGTCGAAATGTTGTTGAGCTCAACATCTCGAACAAGGCAGTGAGAAGCCTCGTTTGCTAGAAAAGATTGGGAGCCCTAGCTGGCTTTGGTGGACAAAGCTAAGCGAGCCGCATAAGAGAAGCCTTGAACCAAAGACACCAGCTACCTGCCCAGAAGCATTATTATCAACAATAGTTTGCACTGCTACTTCGTTTATTTACACTTTATGTCGAATGTACACTTTCATTCTGCACATACATAACCTCAATTGTCTTCAACATTGTTGAACACGTCATGATTCATTTCTAAATATTGCGACACCTTATCAGGCCTGCCGTTACCTGTCAGATCTTATGCGTGCTTTGTCGCAACTCTGAATGAAAGAATACCAATGCTTTTCATGTATTGAAGCTCGCATCACGCACTCATGTGCTATTAGTTTCCACTGAATATACCACTTCTTTTGTTGTTTTATTGACGTCGCTAAGCTGCTACAAATATTTACTAAAGGACGTGGTGAACAATGATGCAACTTTGTTTGTGATCTACGACGGCCTTATTTGCCTATGCGTTAAAGAAATTCTCATAAATTATACGAAATCAATACGAAAAGCCGACAGTTGCGGCTGTGCACAACATTTTATCTTCTTTATTCACATATGAAAGCACTACTTGCGCATTCTCTGTCATTGCTGAAGAGCACTATCGTCTGAGAAATATCGTCTGAGAAATAATCTTGCGTACAGTGATGAGAAGCTGTGCTAAACTCTACGCAAAGATTGGGCTTTAAGCATTTATTTTTCTCATTTCTTGCGCATGGCCCTACTTTAAAATAACAATTAACGAGTTCACATCCGTGTCCTCTTAGAATCAACTCAAGAGCAAAGTGCTTTGTATTGTATGTACAAAAGAGCAGGCATAAATATTTTGAAATTGAATCAATAGAGCATAAATAAAGAACAAAGCGTTTTTCGACTAGAGTGTGAATCATTTTCACGGTTCACAAAAGTGACGAGAGTTATGAAGTTGAGCAATAAAAGGTGCGCATGAATTTCGCGGCATAAATAATGATGGCTTAATTAATGGAGTGTGAAATGGCACTGATTCGGGCACTTCTCCCGTCCTTGTGAGTAGCGTTTCCATGCCCTCCGGCTACCACGGACGCCCTCGGTCCTTCACTTAAGGGTGCAAAACTTTTTCTTTGCATCTCGAGATTTGGCTTTGAAGTAAGGATTGATGAAATTTTCCATGAAGCTAGCAACTCGGGTGAAGACCATAGGCAGCGTCGAGTCTCCACAGGTAGGCGGACCACCTGAAAGAACCCCCTGCAAGAACCAGTGTCCCCCGATGTTTTGCATAATAGGTGCTCCACTGTCTCCCTGTAAAAAAGACGAAAAAATTTCTATTTAAATGGTACTGTGGTAAAATAGTTCAACATTGAGTTCCATAAACTGGTGATTGTTACTTTGAATAAAAATGAGAAAATTATTAAATAATTTGTGACACGTTACCAAGTTTATGACACTACGATACGCTTAGTCGATGTGATAAAGCTCAGGTATAGTTAGTCAAGTACAAAGCAATCATTTGATCATAGAACAATTCATATGAAGATTACGAAAGCAACCAAGAATTCGGAATTCCTTGATGTTGCATACGACGCGAATGACAAAACATATTTCATAATTTAGCGTTCTTCGACATAAAACAATCTTAGTAGCTCTGGCATATTTTGAGATGGTAGTTGCGTGGACCTGAGCAGCTTAAACCTGCGACCTCTGAGCCAAAGAGAACCACGGGTTGCCGCATTCAGTCATTGGTGCGTATTAAGTGATGTAAGTGAGGGACAAATGCGAACTATACGTATGAGTGCTACACGCCATGAAGAGACAACGCTATGCAGGACGCGATCATACTGAAACATTGTATTTATATATTCATTTGTTAATTTACCAATACTGTTGACAGAAGGCTACGGAAGGGTCGTGCAAGAATATTTGTAAAAGCTAGACGGCAGCCGCCACCCGCAACAATTCTAAATATGGCAGATACACAATAAAATGGGCAGTCGCGCTCAATATAAGTCGCCACAGGCTGGCTGTAGTTAGAGTGACGTCAAGCCGCAATAAAAACACCTACAACTGTTAATTGCATGAGTCGGGTGGTACCGCTAATTGAGAAAGTTTAATTCAGATTTTTTGTCTGAACATGCCACTTAGCAATTTTTTGCGTCATTTTGAGTAGATCCTGCGTGTCGAACTTGATATTCAGTGCGATTGTGCAATAGAAGCAAGAGGAGAAATCGGCACATATCGATCACTATGTCATCAGTTTTATCAGAGCTGCTACATATAATGCAGCTAGGAAACTATGTTTCAATCGGAGAAGTCGCTGTCAGTAAAATTGAAACTACGTGCTTGCAGTGGAAATGAGAAGCTTAGTTAGCAAATGTTTCAAAACGAATGAGACGGATCTTTGTTAAAAGCTCGTGTGGCAGCGAGTTCCATACTCCTATTGTTCAAGGAAAAACGATCACTTGTAGCTTTGTATGCCACCAGTTTTGCGTAAAACAGCTCGGAATGGTCGGTCAGGCATAAAGTTGGCACGAATAGAGCGAGTACAATTCAAGTTTTTCATAAGTCATTTACGCGTTCAGATGTGCATACCTCACAAACGTGTTTTTCTGGGTTGTCTCATTTGCTTTTATTTAATGTAAACATTAGTTCAAACAAAGTTGTGAAGCCTCGTTCCATTTGCTACATTGCTATGTTCCTCTGTCACTCACTCAGTTATATTTAATTTCGCTCTGCATCCTCCTGTCTGCGTGTCTCACGTCAGATACACGAAAATGCTATTGCTTGGATATAAGCAATTAGAGCATGAACATACTGGCATTTGAATGCCCGAATGAACACAAAACGCACCAGCTGTACCGTGTAATAAAAAAAACACAAGTATTCAAACAGCTTACCTCGCAAAGTGAGCCACCATCATGTGGCGCACACAGCACGTCGTCGGCAAGAACGATATCAAAGTGCTTCAAGCAGGAGTTCTTGCTCAGAAGAGTCAGCTTCAGCTCCTTGAGGGATCTCCTCATGCGACGGTATCCCTTTCCTATGTGCACATGAAGAGAGAGGAGGAGCAGTTATATTTGGTACACTTATAACCCTCGCGGAAGAGTACGGAGATAGTATATCTAATATCGTATGTGAGAGCTTTAGCGGCATTCACGTATGCCATTTGGGCGGCTGCAGTATCGAAGCTGTATATTGCGTTGCCCGCCCAACCTCCGCCACTAACAAGTGAACTACTCTGTTTTAGCCGAGCTCGAACAGCTACCCCGAATATAAAGTAGTGCAGGTGATAATGTTGTATACAGACGATGAAGGTGTGCAAGCGATGACATGTAAGAATGATATTACGAAAGGAAGGCTTATGGTGAGCTCAAAACCAATTTACCACCATGACTGAGATATTGCCTCTCATTGGTGACAGCGCAAAACTATAACTAGGATTTGTGAAAATAACAACTATATAGGGTTCCTTAAACTAAGAGACATTGTTCAAAGAAATTGAAGCTTCCACAAGGATTGCCAAACAGCATTGCACGCATGAACCTTAATACAACTGCAATAAATGTGCGCCAAACTAACACTTAGTGTTTTGTTGAATGCCCTAGTCACCGTGTCTTAACCATAGTACCAAACAAGCAAAGCAGGTTACATACGCGGTCTAGCTGTCCATCCCGCCGTGTATGCCTCGGAGTCTGTTGGGAAAGTTTCCTTTCGGTAAGGGAGACAGACTGGTGAAATGGCAGTTGTGAAATTCACCGGCTGTGCAAGAGTTATGATGGCAATATCGTTGGCCTGCAAATAAACAACAAAAGTACGTTGCAATATGAACATTGTTGAAGTAGAGCTGCTTTGACAACTGAACTAGAAAAAAAAACCGATAACACGTTTTTTTATATCTCTCGCCATTAGGCGATGTCGAATATTGTGTCGATCCTTATTATGTAATTATATAACAGAGAATGAAGCTTTTATGACTATTTGTTTCTATTCTAAGGTGAAACTTTGGCTATAATAAGTTTGAAGGTACTTGAACATAACGGTGATGGCAAAAACTTACCAAATTACAGTGTACACAATGTGTAGGCAGAGGTAGACTAACGCAGGTACTGCTCACCAAAAAAATTATGATGAGCATGTAGATATGCCAGGCATCATGTGCTCAAAAGCTCTACTTGGTGGCACATATTTTGATTACTGCTAAGTTTCAAGTAAGTGAAGAGTACACTACAGAACATGAGCCTGTTCTGCAAATATAAAAACTTAGCATACACAGTTGAAGTATTTCGCATACAAGTATGTAAAACTGGCCACTTTCTGGATGATATCCTGCCAGCCTGAATACTGCGGTATAGAAAGAACTATTTTCACAAAATTATATTCCAGTTTTGTACGTTGTTTGTGTAGTATACGTACCACACGAAGGTGAAATAAAAAAATAAGAAGAAACATTTTCATTTTTCTGAAAGAGCGTTAGGCGTGGGCACACATGCTAAACAAAAGAAGGCGAGTCGCGATGCTCGCAGCACTGAATAAAATAACGGCTCCCCTAAAAACCTTACTCAATGAGCCAGTAATTCACACAATGTTTTAATCCAAAATGTGGGCTCCACTTCATGACCTATGTTAATTTGAGCGCAAAAGCGAACACCAAACAAAAAAAGTGCTTAGGGCACTAATTTAAAAAAATAAACGAACAAGAAGCACGCCCACAAGAAGGTTTTTCAGTATCCTTTGCTACCAGGTAGCAGTGGATATCTTATTATGTCATGAGAATGTTGTATATTAGGCTTTTATGGCTATTTGTAACCAATAAAGAAGGAATAACACACCTCGTGCAGGGGCCATTTCTTACTTGTTGGTTATAAATAGTCAAAGGTGCTTCTCTTTATTGCAGAATGGAGATCAAAGCTCGGATGACGCGGCCTCGTTTTCTATGGAGGTGATAATGCTTCTGGTACGTGTAAGTAGGATTAGGTGGACATTAAGGAACTCCAGGTGGTTCGAAAATTCCGGAGGACTCCACTACTGCATCCCTCAAAGAAAGTGTAGCGTTTGGGACGTTAACCCCCACACAGTTATTGTTACTATTGTTAGAGCAATGAGTTTACTAAGCACTGCTGTGCTTCAGCAATCAGACAAGGACCTATTGCATATATAGCAACAACAACCTACATATATATATATATATATTATATATATATATATATATATATATATATATATATATATATATTATATATAATATATATATATACGGAAAAAAAGTGTATACCTAAGGGCTCGTTTTTCTGTGTTTTAACACAATATTAATGAGTATAACAGACAGTAATGCCAAGGAATGTACAGGGGAAGTTATTATTAGAACCAATGGAATGTAAATAAGAAGAAAGAAAATGGATGAAAAAATAACCAGACGTGAGCAGGAATCGAACCTACGACCTTCGAATAACGCGTTCGATGCTCTAACCACTGAGCTACCACAGCAGTCTTTCCTCCATCCACCTTTTTGGGTTTATATGTGAATTTAGAAGTAGGATTGACAGTGACAGATTTTTTCATCCACTTTTCTTTCTTCTTATTTACATTCCATTGGTTCTAATAATAACTTCCCCTGTTATTACTGTCTGTTATATCTCATATATATATATATATATATATATATATATATATATATATATATATATATATATATATATATATATATATATATATATATATATCCCTACTTTTACTGGTTAACGAAGAAAGCTTGCGTGCAGTACCAAGAAGAAAAGGTTCGTCACAACAACGAATCACAAGCGTTAACTTACGCTGCCAGAATAGTTCGGTGAATGCACATTTCCTTGACGGACATTGCGACTTCGCCCTTGTCGAGTGTGCTGCGTCGCCATGATCCCAGGTGGACTCGTATGCCATCGCTTGTCCGTTTGCTGAAAGAGGTGCGAAAGTTATTCGCTTAGCTACAGTGTCAATATAGCGATAGTCATGCGCGAGTGAAGAAAATATTCATGCTATAGACATGGGTTCATCATGTGAAAAAAAAAAGGATTCGAATATATCTCTGCATTTATTACTACTGTTGAATTGGGAACAGTCCTCCACGCCGATACACTGGCTACGGTGCTTCGCTGCTGCCGCTGATCATGGACTTCATCCTGACCATGGCGGTTGAGATTATTTTCAGGCTAGGCACCCGTGCACTGCGCTATGTGGGTGCACGTGAAAGAACACATGATAGACAAAATTTGCGGCGCCTTCCACAAGGGCAGGCAGTACATCACATCACATGGGGGAATATTCGGGTTAAACATATACCTTACCTCCAATGAAGCTGACAGATTCATGTTTTATTCCGTGGCCTGAGATGTAAGATTAATGCAAAATATCATTGTATTCTTTCGCGGTAGTACTAGCAGATATCAGACTAAGAGGCCACTTACATAATGGAGCATGACACATAAAACTAATAGAGCCTAACATTCTATTTCACACATGAGCGCACGTACAATGGAACGTTTCGGGACACGCGAACTGCCAATTCGATCGATATTTAGGCCACCTTATAAATAAGCCTATTGTATAGAGTGCAATCCTACTGCACAAACTTGATAACATGAACAAGAAAACCCGAGTGGACGCCTTGATATAAAGTAGCTGTACCTTGATGCAGAACTATTCTGAACATATTTTGTTAGCAATTTTCTTCATTTCTGTCGCTATTTGATTCACACACTGTGCTGTCTCATACATTGTTTTTGCGGAAATATGTTTTTGTTTGCTTTTCGTCTACAAAAATATGAGAGTACCGGATATGCTATTAGAGCAAGCCCTACAAGTGTTCATTGAAAGAATCTCTGCTTTTCACCTGAGCGTATATTGAAGATCCTTATTTCAGATTCCTTTCATGAAGATGATATATAGGTTTTTCAAGAATCACAGATGCAGCTTACTCAATGCAGTGGGCTGCGGTGAGCACGTGTTGATCGCTGATGAGCGCTCCTGCGCAGTACTGCTCGGGCCGGAACTTGGCGATTGTGTGGATGGCAGCGTTCCAGGGCCAGCGCACTGGTGACACTTCCGAAGACGACGTGGCACCATCCGCGTAATGGTTTTCTCTAGTCGGTGCCGTGCCACACAGCCGGTACTCTAGATTAAAATATATATTTATAAACTCGTCAGTCCACCTTACGAATCTCGTTATTACGAGAAAGGATTGGTACGTACACAGAAAGTAGGTCATTCGAAATGGTACACCTTCACTCCCAAGCAATCTTTGACGAGTGCTATTTTTTAAAATATTCTCTAACATACCGCTAGTAAAACGTGGAATTCCACATTCGGTTCTTGTGGTCCTGTTACAGACGTTAGTTTTTTTTCCTGGTATTACTAGCAACATAATGGAGAACAGTAGCAATATAGGTGGTGTGGCATGGTCATATGTGCGTACGCATAATAGTGCTAGTACAACTTCTGTCACCTACACTTACGTGCACTTCGCCAAGTTGGTGACGTAAGAACAGACGGTCACTTCTGTGACATGTCCGCAATTCCGCGAATCAATTTTATTCGAGGAGTTGCGCTAATACATTCAGTTGCCAGCACATCAAGCACACGGATCAAACGTCCGGCAGCACGTGGAAAGTTTCCTTCGATCCGAATTAAATTTAATCAATACCTTGAAGAAGTGGCCCTACTTTTCAGCAGTGACGCCACTTACACACTTAATGCACTCAGTTCAGTGCTCAAAAGGTTGCCCAGAGAATGAGGAACTATCATCCTGCCATCTGTGATAGTTATGCCCAAGGGCGAAATTCTTCGCGGGAATGACATGACGCCCTTTGACCTCTGCCTACGTGCTATTCATGAATTAGTCTGTGTTAAGGGAAACCGATTTTATTCAACAGGAACAGAAACCATCGTCGCCAGACAATCCGATTGAAAACTCCTCAGGCATTGGAAATCCTCTACGCACCTTTTTGAATGGTGTGATTGAAATTCAAAGAATAAACATAGCGCTCGCGTGGACCATACTGTTAACTTCAATGTCTGATATACTCCTACTTCAAACGTGTCAGTCGTCTAAATACTGCGCCTTCCAAGAAACGAACTTGGAGAGCTTGCAAAATATTGTATGCATAGCCTGCAACAGCCGCTGTGCATCTCTCGCTGCATTTCAATATTAGACACAGATTAACGATTTCCTGATCTGTTTTAAAAAATACCGCAAAAATATATTGTATATCTCAGCAAAGGCTCCATGGAAGACTCGCCCATTTCCATTCAATTCATTTAATTCGTTTATTTACCCTAAATACTCCAGAGAGTCTTACATTAGGTATGGTTTTGAAACAAAATTACACAATTTTTCTACGAATAAATTTTGCGAAGAAAGTAAGAGAAAATGCTGTTTCTGAAATGCTTTGTCATACTTGAAATGGTATTAAAAATGCCAATCATTAGCCCCACTTTTTAGAAGCAATAGCTTGGATTTCGTGCGTAGGCTGTCTCAAAAGTAAGCATATAATTAAAAGAAATGGAAGGAAATGAGCAGCACGTACAAAGCGGGTACGGGGCATTGTACAAAGCAATTGCGCATTTATATGAGAACGCCAAGGCAGGCAAACAGGCAACATTGAAGCCATAGAACATAGACCTATTAAAGGACATGACACAGCAGCATACGCAAAATGTACACCGTTAACTATTTAAAGGTGTTATCGATGTGTACTGCTGCGGTCGTGGAATGCCCAGTTCGTTTTCGAATGGACGACGAAAGAAAATTTGCCGAGCTCCTGCCCCACGCGGTGCACCACGAGTAATGAACATCTTTAATCGCAGTCGCTTTAAACCAGTATATTGAATTCAATATTGACGTGAAGACAATTAGAAGACAATTCGGCAATGAATTGCAAGGTTCTATACAGTGGCATGCGCATAGTACTTTTGGGCACTTGCTTTTCTGAAAGAATTCAACGTATTTAGCATGCCTTTAGTGTAATTATTCACCGAGAGGCTAGACGAGTATTCTTTGCCACATTTTTTGTACGAGTTGTAGAGTCTCCTTGTAATATCTAATTTGCTAGCATTGCTAAGATAACGGCGAAACTATTTGAGACCTTGCTAATCGCAATGCTTCCAACAAATACACTACGCCGCTGCCGCAACTGCTAAAATTATCAACGAAATACAATACCTGAAAGTGCATCCAAAAGTGAGACTCTGTGATATTAAGTACATGCGTATCCTACCAGCTCTATTTCAAACAGAAGCGAAGGCCTGCTGGCAACTGATTGCGGCATGAATGCTCTTCATTTTGTGTCACGCGATTTGGAGGCATCGGAAATAGACTGAGACAGTTTACATACTTTAGAGACGTGTTTCTCAAAACGCGACAAGATAGAGGCATCAGCTCACCGTTGCCGGCCACCAGGGGTAAGGTGATCATGACGGCGACGAGGCAAACGCTGACTTCCATGTTTTCAGTGATGGTTCGTGCGCTACCGACGCGTTCAATCGGTCGTTTCATGACGCGGAGTTCGGCGGCCTATGTATGCCATCTGGTGGCTTCCCTCCCTCCTCGCCCGCGGCCGTGTTTCACCACTCGACCGTCAGGCACGGAACGCCCTTGGAGATAGAGTCTCTGCAGTGGCTTCACAGAAAGAAACTCTTTCCCCGGGTTCACGTGTCCCCGCGTAACATTCCCGGTTTTAATGTCTCTCTCCTTACATCGCTCTTAGCCACACGTCGACGGTTCCCCCTAGCGCTAGCGTGACTGCCTGCATTCCTAATGCATTGCGCTCTTTTTAATTCTTGTTTTATGTCTCTTTTGCAGCTTGAAAGTGTACGTGTTTGGGGAACAGAGTGGCGCCGAAAAGGTTGCTGCGCCACTTGAGCCGTCTGTCCGCAAGAAAAGGGCGGTCTTTAGGAGAGAACGCCAGACACTGGATACATTTGTTTACGGCCGAGCGGCAATTCGCCTTCCGGAGACACCCCTAGTGATGCACCCGCCTTTACAGGACCCTCTATTTATTTTTATTGTAGAGACTCGCTCTGAAGCAATACGTGTCCTGATGCGTAACGCGGACCGTGTACCGGCCTGACGCCACGTGGGGCTCACCAGTGACGTAGTAACACGCGCAACGCACTTTGAAAGTTAACTCAGCTTCCTAGGTTTAGTTATCGCGCTTGTAAAAAAGCCAGGAACGACCGGTGGTAAAGTGGCCACGTGTCCTGTTCGATAGCCTGCTCAGAAGCGGATCTACTTTACGCAGCAGCGTTGCAATTGACGTTTATGTTTCTCTGGGCTGGGCAATTAAAAGTGCCACTCTCAAGGGGCCTCTCGGTATGAATTGAGGCGCATCGTCATGCTCAGTTTGTCCGGTTTAGTAATCAAGGAATGGAATGTACAATTAAAAGTGGCATGTCTGCATTGCCAATAAATGGAAATCCCACTTCTTTAATGCCTGCGACAAACACCTCTTGAGAGTCACGACAGCATAGTGCAATAGAAGCCGTAAACTTGGCACGTATAAATCTCACACGCACGACTATTTATTGCTTTTTTTAATCCACTGACGCATAACACCTAGTCCTGCCGATAAAGGAGACAGAGACGTGTTTCTGCCACGATAGCTACTAACATGGTTTTTATTCATCATCTTTGGATTGTTGCTTTATCTAAGCAGACATTGTCCTTCTGGAACAGTTGATCATTGCGAATAAGGGTAAAACTGAGACTCCAGATTATTAGCCTTAGAAGGGCTTATGATTCACAGTTCCTGTGATTGCTTCACCTGTGCAAATATTCTAAAGCGCAAGGCAATATTGGCGCTTCCTGATGAAAAGTTGTATGTCCTTATGCCCTGAAGCCTGTTTTGTACCGTATGTCTGCTTCTTTATATTGTATCACCTTTTTCTGGAAAAAAGAGTATTACGTCACACTATTGCTGTTCATGGCGTAAAGAACAGAGTGGTAGCTAAAATATATTATTGTAATTATGGCGCAAAATGAAACGCCGAAAAGGATACTCAAATTGTCATACATAAAAGGTGATATGGAGCCTCACTGCGTCTGTGGTTCCTACCAGCATCACAGGATGCTTCATTTCGGAGTGGAAGTGTTAATACTATAAAATATTCACGCATCTTCACGAAGTGAATCATGGCGAGTGAGGGAAGCTCCTGGTATAGTATGTGTGTGTAACCATACGTGACCCGATTGTCGCCTCATTTATTATCAACTGAGGAAGATAAGATAACATAAACTGGCACAAAGAGCCGGCGATAGAGCTAGCTCTTGAAGTCCATAACGTCTATGTTGCGGTCGCCGAGTAGCATAAAGAGTTTCTCCCTGTATGTGTTTTATACTGCTCGGTCACAATTATGTGTAATATATCAACGACATCATCAGTCTTACTACGCCCACTGCAGTACAAAGGCGGCTCTTATGTTCTGCCAGCCAACTAGACCCTGTGCTGGCTGCTGCTACTTTATACCTGCAAACTTCCTAATCTCATCTGCCCACCTAACCCGATTGCCTTCCCTTGTAATGCAGTCTGTGATCCTTATTGACTACCGGCCATCTTGCCTTCGCGCGACGTGGCCAGCCCATGACCTTCTTGCTTTCGATTATGATGTCCTTAACACCCATTTGCCCCGCCGCGGTGGTCTAGTGGCTAAGGTACTCGGCTGCTGACCCGCAGGGCGCGGGTTCAAATCCCGGCTGCGGCGGCTGCATTTCCGATGGAGGCGGAAATGTTGTAGGCCCGTGTGCTCAGATTTGGGTGCACGTTAAAGAACCCCAGGTGGTCAAACTTTCCGGAGCCCTCCACTACGGCGTCTCTCATAATCATATGGTGGTTTTGGGACGTTAAATCCCACATATCCATCCATATCCATTACACCCATTTGTTCCCCGATACACTTTGCGCTCTTCTTGCCCCTTAGGGTCATACTTATCAATAGAGAGTGTGAGAATTGGGGCTTCAAGGAGCTTGGGGACCCAGGAAGCTTCCAACGGGCCAGGGCGCATGCGCAGAGCCCAAGCCAATCATGGGCTCTTCGGTTTGCGTTGACTCAAGACCCGCGTCTTGTGTCGCCAGAAAGACAAAGCAGACGCTGCTCGAGCCATGGTGCTGTATAGCCCACGTCTTACATAATTTTTTATTTAGCCACAAGTGGCGCCCCGAGTGTTTGACTCCACGCGACCTGCCTTTGACCCCGTTCTCAAACTTTGCTGATCCTTCGAACGCAAGAGCAACCCACGCAACGCAGATTGAAGACCCATTTCTTACACGCGTGCGTGTGGCGACTGATCGAATGCTTTTCACTACAATCTCTTACTCCTTTCTTCTGCCTCTTTAATTCCCATTCCTCCATTCCCCGTGCAGAACCATGGAGGTGCCCTCCATTGAGAGAGGCAGTAACGGAACTTCAATTATTTTTTCCTATTCCCCTTTTCAAAGTCACGTAGGCCTAGCATGGCGGGCGATAGCCATCGCCTAGCCGATAGCCGTCGACACGCGAGCTCGTCATCAAGCGCTTCTTCTTCACTACACTATTAAACTTTTCACTGGTATGTAATGCGTTAGCATACAATATCACTTTCTCGGTGCCATCGATGTGAAGAGCAAAGGTAAAAGCGAAGCGAGCCAGCGCAGAGACGCCGGTAGTCGTGTTTACCTGTGAAATGACCTTGCATCACTGCTCACGATCTCCAATCTCGTTAATCATTTCAAAACGGGCGTTGTCGTGCAGAAATGGCACACTTCAAACTTAGCTTTATTAAATCCGCAATATTATCACGTCACGAAGCAAATGTACTCGATGTTTGTCACACCGCCACAGTCGGCGACGTCAGCGAATCCAAGCTCGCACCCCTCCATCGACTCGTTTGAATTGTCCTGGACCATGGGTGGTGGGAGCGGTGACAGGGAGATGGTGCCACTAGCGGCGTGACGCCACTTGTCCGCTTGCGCTTTGATTGGCTGCTGCCATGCAGTGGTGCGATGTGGCGATGAAAATATCTGGCCACTTGGACGTTCACCGCTCCGGCTACGCGGCAGTTCGATGCGATGATACGTCACGAAACGTCATGAAACGTCCCCACTCTAGCTGCCGTATAGTCGCATCAAATGCCGCATTTCACGGAAAATCGCACCGTCTGTCTCGCAATTAGGGCGGCAATGCGTTTCCATTTTTTAAAAGGCGATAGTCTGTCTTGAGGACCTTCAAAGCGGAGACCGCTAGGAAGCATCGAGATGAGCGGACGCCTACGCATCGGATCCGCCTTCTGCTATACTTCTTGCTGGTCTACTGAGTCCAATCATCCCTAATTTTTCACCAACGTTTTAGCTAAGTTTAGGGAAACACCCGGATGCCGATTTTGGCCCGGGCCACCCCACTTTTCGGCCTTTCCAACCAGCGTTTTGCCTTCACTCGCTAAGCCTCGAGTAGGCCCAACACGGCTTTGGACCCCTGTGCTGGCGCGTCCCGCCCCTGCGCCGTCATCATGCCCGAAGCCATGGTGGATGAAGAAACGATCACTGAAGAGGAAGCCAGTGCGCCTGGCTGGATCGACGCAATCCGACGTCGAGCAAGGTCTTCAACTACTACCACCAGCAAGCCAGCCGGCTCCCGCATTGGCGCCCGGCGAACCGGAGCTGTGACGAGGGCTGCAGCCGCCAGCCGACTCTCCCCGCTCCCAACGGATCACCACCGTCTCATCGTCCGCCCCGGAGGTGGCCTGGATGTACGTAGGTGCAACAAGCTTAAGTTCTTGCAAGCTCTAGTACTCGCTGCACGACTCCCGCCAGCGGCGGCAGAGGAAGATATTGTTTGCACTAAGGACACACAGAATATCTTTGTGATCAGCACGCCGAACCTACAAACGGCCGAAGCGTACGCCAAAGTGCGAGGAATTATTCTTATCGAGCGAGAACATCCAGTATCCGTTTACGTAGTGGCGTCTGGCACCACCAGCCGAGGCGTAGTCCGAGGGGTCGGCGCTGACCTCTCAGACTCAGAGCTACAACGCCTGTTCGTCTCATGACATAACCCCACGTTAATGGGGGTACGAAGAATCAAGGATATAACAACCATCATCCTTCTCTTCGATGGACTTAAAGTCCCCAACTATGTGCGCTGTGGCATGCTCCTGCTGCGTTGCACGCTCTACAAGCGACAGATCGACACCTGTCGCAACTGCGGCCGCGTCGGGCATCGACAAGATGTCTGCCCTACCCCATCTGAGAAAGTCTGTGAACACTTTGGTATCAAACCCACCGGACGTGACCATGAGTGTGTGACACCCGAGTGTGCGTTGTGCGGCCAGGCCCACAATACGGGCGACCACACATGCCCAAACCGCTATCAAGTCCCTTACGTCGTTCGACGTCGACGCCGGCGTAACAACAGCCAACAGACCCAGGGAGACTCGACCACGCAACAGCCGACGCCCAAGCAACCATCCCCGACTCCACCGACGAAGCACCTGCCTACCACCACCAAGAACTCGACTGCAACGCCTACTTGGGCCGATCAAGTCACCGGTAAAGGTAAGGCTCGTGGTTACGCGCGGTCGGGTAACTTGCCACAGCATGAAAACGAGATTCGTGAGCTCAAACGCGAGCCAGCGTTGCGGCGCAAAGAAAACGAAGAATTGAAAGCACTCATTAGAAACATGCAGCAGCCTAGTGAACGCGCTGTCGAGACGCCGACGCCTGCCTCTCCGGCCATTGAACGCGCTTCCACTAACTCGTCGAACGCTAATCGCGCTGTGAAGCGTCGCGCGGCCGAGGACCCCCCGGAAGAGCCCGTTACTATGTCTAATTTGATGGAGGCACTTGCCCGCCTACGCGCAGAAATTGCAGCAGACCACGTTGCCGATATGACCCCACACACCCTCCAGCTACGGAACTTCACGCGCGGTTACAAATACTAGAACAGCACGCGGCGGTTCGTGCGACAACCCCTATGCGGTAATCATGGCTAACACAAGTAATCTTGTAATTTGGCAATGGAATTGCTTTAGCTTTCCAAAGCGGAAGGCAGCCTTGCAACAATTCATTCAATCTAGTGCCAATCGGCCTGCCATAATTCTATTACAAGAAACGCTGACCGCCAAGCCCGTTTTGCGTAGCTATCACACCGAAGCGGACCATCGAGCGGGGACGCGTGGGATAGCGATGCTCATCTCCAAAAAGTACGCATATGTTCGCCATGAGCTCCGGCCCGATCTCAAAGACGAACACATTATGATAGAGTTAATTCCATACTCAATGCTTAAACAGTCAGTCTTTATTCTCAGCGTGTAGTGTACACCCAAAAACAAACAAACTACATTTCAGGGCCTCTTTCAGCGAGCGAGCAAAATTGCAGGAGACCATATGTTGATAATCGCTAGAGACTTTAATGCCACGCATCCCGACTTTGGGTACCCCGGCTCTTCCCGTAAGGGCAATGCCCTGGTAGCGCAAATGCACACATATAGACTCACTCGCTTAACCGATCCCATTTCCACTACACGGGTAGGTAACTCGGTTACGCGTGATAGCAACCCGGACCTTACTATGGTTAGGTGCGCGGGACAACCCACGTGGACTAACCTGGGTGAGAATCTGGGAAGTGATCATCATATTATACAGACGATCATAAACGTATCTACACACAAACTGCGGCAGTTTCGCATAACAGACTGAAATCGCTTTCGAGAGCTTAGGAAACGCGACGACACCCAGTACGAAACCCTATCAGAACTCCTTGCACAAATAAAAGAGGACGTTGCAAGTTCGACTAAAGACGTTGAAACCGAATTGGAGGTCGAGCGCATGGATGGCCGGCTAGCTCACCTACTCAAAGCTAAGAAATCACCACACGCAAAACGGCGCACGCAAAAGCTCAATCGCAACCTTCGTAAAAAGATAGCTGAGCTTAATCGTCAAATCGAGGAACATTGCCGTAACCCAGGACGTCAGCAATGGGACAAAGTGTGTAACTCGGTTGATAGTCAAATGCGAAACGGGTCCAAATGAAACCTGTTGAAACACCTACTAAGTGACAAACCGGCGAAAGCGTCTCAACAATTCACGATAGACAGACTAATACACATACTCGACGTCTCGGGTAAGACGGACAATCAAATCACCGACGAGCTAGCTATGCGTTACCTATGTACCAAACCCAGCTCTCCATCCGATTACCCGCCTGCCCCGGATGATGAGGAGGAGGATCCCTTTGCATTCCCTTTCACTTGCGCCGAGGTTTGGGCTGTCATATCCAAACTCAACTGCCGCTCTGCCCCTGGCCCGGATGGCATAAAGAATAAGCTTCTGAATAACTTTGCCGAGGAGGACATAAAAGTTCTGACCGAGCACATTAACATAATGTGGGAAACTGGCAACGTGCCGCCTGAATGGCGCGAGGCAGCCGTCATACTTATCCCTAAGCCGGGTAAACCGTTAGCGCTAGGTTCACTTCGTCCCATCTCGCTCACGTCCTGCGTGGGTAAGGTGGCCGAACACGTGATACGCAATCGAGTTACAAAATTTGTTGAGGACACCAGATTCTACCGATCAACCAAATTGGCTTTCGTTCGTCCCTCTCCACGCAGGATGGTGTGCTGATGCTCAACTATGAGCTCATGGATAAGATCACCAGAGACACTAGAGCCATTCTAGCGCTCGACCTCGAGAAGGCATTCGACCACGTCAAGGATTCTCATATCCTCGACTTGATTCACGAAGCAGGATTAGGTACGCGTTTCTACAATTATGTTAGATCGTTCTTGCGCGACAGGATGGCTACAATCCAACTCGGCTCGATGGGTTCGAAGAAATTCAAACTGGGACCAAGGGGCACACCCCAAGGGGCCATGACCTCTTCGTTCTTGTTCAACCTCTCCATGCACGCTCTGTCGCAACAACTCTCACAGATCGACGGCATCAGTCACGCCTTCCACGCAGACGACATCACCGTCTGGTGTACGAGCGGTAGTGACGGCCATATCGGGGAGCGACTGCAAGACGCGGTAAACATGATACAAGTATTCTTACGGCAGGCCAGTCTTTCGCTATCAGCAGAGAAATCAGAATTACTTCTATACCGCCCGAAATACAAGGCGCGCAGAGACGCATACGCGGGGATCAATGTCCTGACGGCGGATGCTACACCCATCCCCACGGTGGACCAAGTTCGCATGCTAGGCATGGTAATTCAGGCCAACGGCCATAATGACGTCAGTATTTCTCATATTTCTAGGAAGGCCGAAGCAATGGCTAAATCAATAAACAGAGTAGCTAACAGGCGTGGTGGATTATCTGAGGAGAATCTCCACAGACTGTTTCACGCTTTCCTCATGAGCCACCTCAACTATGTGGCTCCCGCCCACCTGCGCCAAAAGGAGACATGCGCCGTCTCGACGTGATCATCCACCGGTCCATTAAACAGGTGCTCCGGTTACCTGGCAGCACCCGTACGTTCAAGCTCAATGAGCTAGGCATTCATAAAGCATTCAACGAAATCATAGAAGCTCAAAAAGTATCTCAAATTGTAAGGCTGTCTTCCACTGCAGCTGGGCGACGGTTACTAGCCCACCTCGGGCTCAAATCTCCCGTATCCTAAGAATGTCCGCAGCAGCTGCCCGAAGACCTGCGCGCAAAATTAACTGTGTTCCCGATACCCCGTAACATGCATCTCACACATAATGTTGGGAGACGTCAGGCACGGGCGCGAGCCCTACTCAGTACCGCAGCCGCTATGGAGGATAACGTGGCCTTTGTAGACGCAGCGCAGTACAGCTCTACGTACCACTTTGTCTTGGTGGTTACAACACTCAAAGGCGAACACTTGTCGTCTATGACTTTATTAAATTCAAACGCTGATCGCGCCGAGCAGGTTGCTGTGGCACTACCTCTCGCTGCCACCGATCGCACCGCCATTTACACGGATTCGCGCGCAGCCGCACGGGCCTTCATGATGGGCTCAGTTTGTCGGGAAGCCGCGCACTTTCTCTCTGCTGCCAATTGGCCAGGCAAAAAACACATAATCTGGTTCCCGGCACACGTTGGCTGACACGTACACAGAACCATCCTTAATGCCAACGAGTTGGCTCACTCCCGGGCGCGAGGTCTCACATTCCACGCCGGGGAGAACCTCTCGAAGGCTGAGGACGTCACTTGTTTCTTCAGAGACCCGTTGCTAACTTGTTATGAAATTTGCGAACACTACCAGTTGGAGCGGCGGAAATACCCACTCCCGCACTCACACTTAACAAGACCTCAGTCCATAACTCTACGACTCTTACAGACGGGGGCGTATGCATCGCCTCTAACTTGCTCTAAATAGATGACAAAGATACGAGGTGCCCGCACTGTGGTCATCCCAAATGTACTCTCCTACACATGCTGTGGCAATGCCCTGCGTTGCGCGAGAGCAGCGAGTCTCCCTCTACGGAGGCAGACTGGACTTGTATCCTCACAAGCCACGACAAAGGAGACCAGCTTAGGGCCATCCAGAGGGCCCATGACATAGCCGTGGAGTTCATCCTCCCCGTCCCGTCGTGGGAGTGGCCCACCGGTGTTGCCCCCTAAGGGGGATTGAGCGCCGCCTCCGGATATTATAAAGTTCTTTGCCTGCCTGCCTGCTGCCTTCAAAGCAGAAATTTTCGCGTGTCTGTCTGTCTCTATGTCTGTCTGTTTGTACATTTGTCTGTTTGCCCGCCCTTAATAATACTCCAAACAGCACCAAATGATACCCCTGACGGCCAACTGCATCCGCAGCGCCCACCAAATCGCTCAAGGTTCAGCGTTCATAGTTGTGTGATTGTAAATAAAAAGCAATATATGCGCGTATATGAGGCACTATAAGAACATGACAATATTCTGTATATGTGTCTTTTTATTAGAAAACACATACATAAGTAATTCTAAGGACCATAGCGTTTATCACACAGCGCTGGCAATGCAAAGCTTGCACAAAAAGGCAGTGTTTCCAACGCTTTGCTAAGATGACACGGTGCTGGCTCCCACCTGTCGGCTTGCGTTCTACACCTTATGGTCTCCGAGATGGGCACGCACGCCTCGCGCTTTGTTTTGCAAGACAACTGCCACATAGCACTCATGTCTGACGTGTGACGTGACTTGATGCGCTCGTTCGCTTCCGCTGCACGCTCAAGGCACTCTAACGCAGCGCCTCCAGAATACCATTTACAAATTTTCTTGCGCAAAACATTAAATAAACGTTTCGTTCACTCTCTCTAGACGCAAGACTATCGTCTTTGGACGACATTTGCTGCGTAGCATGCGGATATGCAGATACGGGGACATTTTTTTTTTGCGGTTTTCTGAATTCGCTGTGTTTTCGAGGAAGTGTGCGTAACGACACTATTGCGGCATCGCTATTTGTAAGATATCGTGTGCACAAAGCTTGCCTAAGGAGTTGTTTATAAATTCCATTAGCTTTTCAAGTATCACGTACTTGACCACGCAAGAGGGGCGTATAGCTAATTTTGATTCCATTAGGCCAGCTTGCATGATTGCCGCAACTTACCAGGGAGATACGTCTTACAGCGCAGTTAATTGCGAATTCAAACAGAACTGGTCGCTTCAAGGATATTTATGGCTCTCGTGATATCGTCAGCACTGCGTCCTAAAAGCGAGACGGCGCACTCTGACAGAAAACAGCGATGCAGGAACGGGAGGTAGAGCTGGTCTGGTATCCCCTCTTGTAATTGTACTGTGATGACACGCCTTAGTTAGTCACAGTAATTACGGTCTGATGTGTACGTGCCCTTTTTTTTTTATGAAGAAGGAATGCTGCATTGAAACTCGCTGGTAATATAGCAGAAGATGTAGAGGTTCTTTTCGACAAAACAGTGTTTTTTACTCCTGTGCGTACGATTGTGGCGTCTTTTATTGGTTTAGAAGATATTTCATAGAATCGCGCTGATATGTTACTCAGAAATTCATTCAGTAGCAACTACAGAGCACGTGTAAGTATGAATACTGCGGTGGTGGGTTTAATAAGTTCTTTATAAACTATAACCATACGAGAAATGATGTCATTCACTGTACCAGTAGACTGAAAACGAAAAGGTGGGGAATAAGGAAAGAAAGGCAAGCTCTAGCTTTATTATGGTGTGTAAAATTGCCAAGTTTGGCTGCACGCAAATATGACTGTTTTCGGGCCGGTGATAGTACAGAAGGAACATCTTGGGTGTTTGTCTGGCTACCTTATAGCTACTTTTTTGCTAACTTGATCTAGCCAAATTATCAAAATATTTGGTGCCGTCCTCGCCATTGCCTTACGACCATTCGGTGTGAAAACAGGTACGCTTCTAGCTTCTCAGATTTAATTACGCACTTGCATTAGGCAAAAGAAAAAAGGCTGTTAAATGCATGGCTCGGCATCAGAAAACACCTTTGCATGGGGCTTAGTTTTGGAGACCACCAATTACTGAAGGCAACTTTAAATTATAAATGGAAGAAGACAATGCAAAGCGCTCGCTGCGCTTCCTTGGCTCTCGGCACTAATTGGCATTAGAAGACGAATATCTTACGAATTGCTTTGGCCCTATCTTAGGACTTCGTACCAATTAGGAACCGGTAGCATTAACTGCGCAGGCTACATCATCACTAAAGAAATAATTGCGAAAAAGAATGTGCCGTACACTCGATTGTCATCGTCCAAACAGCTGTAACCTTGAGAACCCACGCCATACTCTTTTTTATTGTTGCCACAACGCTATTGCTTCAACCAATACGTGGGAAGATGGTGTCACTAGAGAGTATTATAATATAGTTTGTACCATTTTTGTTACTTTATGGGTGCACTATATTAACAATACAACGTGCGTTTGGTTAGCGTATGACGTCTGCGCAGTGGAACCAAACGCTGACGCAAGGACGTGCGAAGCCTAATCTAAAGCTGTCAATTTTTGTAACAACATAAGAAACTTTGTTATTCTACCCCACATAGTTTCTAATGTTATGCTTGAAACTGAGGGATAATGGTTTCGAAGCACTCGTGAAGTATATATGCAAGTTTTGCGAAATAGTTTATGTCAGCCACTGACATAAATGAAATGTGACACTTGTTCTAGCAAACCCGTTGTTAGCGACAATTCCTGCATTTGTTCTGGCTTTTCAAACAGGTGGTATATTCGAATACATTCTGAAGGAATGTACCCCATTTTCAGGAATTTGCGATTTGTATGAATACAATATACGACACACAGTAATTCCCTTTGTCAAAGCTGTTTATACTTATTTAGTGGTGACCAACAACCTCACATATCGACGTGCTCGTAGATGTCTACTGGCTAGGTGAGGTACAGAGGCTTACACAAGTTTTCTATTACTTCGTTTATGTAAATATTGTGGAATATTTGACTCTGCGAAGTGAGATGTTTCGGGATTGCTACTTCGCTTTTATTTATTTCTTTTTTTTTCTTTTACTGCAGTGTTACGCTTGGTTCCATGGAGTTTTGAAGAGCTTTACAGAAAAGCTCACTGATTTGTTGCATAATTTAGACGGAAAACAATGAAGGAACTCCATACTCAGAAGTTCTTTAACGTTGTATTGGAGGTCACCTTACAATAACAAGTTTATTTTTGCACATTTCATAAATGGCACTCTAATGTGAATGTATGGGTGTCCAAAGACCAAGAACTTATCTTTCCTTATACTTCTCACTCAGATTGGTGTCTCAAAGAGTGATTTTATTGACCAGGGTTGTCGAAGACGTTGTACCACCACCGATTTTATAGCAATTCCTTTCACTGTAGGTTTGGTACGCAGGACAAATAGCGGCCAGAAATACTGTGACGTTCAGAGTGAACTGTATGCGTGAAATTAAATCAGCCACCACAATGAAGTAATTGCAACACCCAGGTTTGACTCTTCATTTCCCACAACCGCCTGCTCCATGGCGCACAGCTTATTGTGGTGCTGCGTATTTCTTTTCTTTCATTCCGCCGAGGTTGTTTGCCTGGAAATGCATTTAATATCTACGCAACACCGACCACTTCAAAGCAATTTCTATACGATACACGTAGGTGTAGTCTTTTCTCCCATGCTGCTGCATTGATTACTGTACGTTCATTCGCAGAAACCTATTCGCAGACGACAACGCTGTCCGTATACTTGTTTGGAGCGCAAATTGTCGCATTAATTTCCCAGAGCTGTCTTGCAGTACGTAGCGCGCTGAGGCTGACGCTGCACTGAACATAGCACAATGCCCTAGCAACTGGGTTTAGAATCCCAGTGGCAGTGGCTATCAGTGCACTACGCTGCCTCTTAGCCGATGCTGGCAACGATGATGTTTTGTAAGGACAGCGAAATTGTAAAGAGTTGTGAAAAGCGACATTGGCAATTTTTAGCTTAAAGCTGCACGATCGTTAGAAACACAACCAATGATAAACCTGGGCATTAAACGATTTTTTCTGATATTGACTGTGCTGCCTAATAAAGTAGGATATATATTTTGATTCTGCTAAAAATTAACGTTATGCTCTAAACACGGCAAATGCATTAACCATCGACACCGTATACTATAAAATAACCAATCACAATGCCTCTAAATGCACACGGTTATTGTGCGTTTATTCAAAATTAGGAATATTTTTTGCTTTAAGATATTTTTATTTGGCAGTGCATAGGTAAATTTTTGTTTGTGTTGTGTAGAAAAGAGGTCATACTGCCCCGCCGCTGTGGTCTAGTAGCTAAGGTACTCGGCTGCTGACCCGCAGGTCGCGGGTTCAAATTCCGGCTTTGGCGGCTGCATTTCTGATGGAGGCGAAAATGTTGTAGGCCCGTGTGCTAAGATTTGGGCGCACCTTAAAGAACCCCAGGTGGTCGAAATTTCCGGAGCCCTCAACTACGGCGTCTCTCATAATCATATCGTGGTTTTGGGACGTTAAACCCCACAAATCAATCAAAAAGGTCCATACATTCGCGTGACGTAGTGCCTTGTTCAAGTTAGTATGATCATAATTCGCATTGCCATCGCATGTTGACATCCGTGAAAGCTCATTTTCCATTAGGTGGAATAGGCTTCTCTTCTTTATCGGTAAAATACGAGTGGTAAGGACAATCGATGACGTAGGTGGGCGTCGATGTTTACTAGGTGCTGTAAAAATGGGCGTTTCAGGGATGGTGTCCTCCGGTCAACAAATGCGAGTCCAGAAGGCTGTACTTTCTCAAACAAACTAGGTGGTGCCACTTCGGCAGACGTAGAAATGCCATAAACACTGTGCTTGACACGTCGTTCTTGACGAAATAATTGGACTACATCAGTCTAAGAAACCATGCGCTAAACAACGAATATTGTTTAAATCAGCTTCTTAGCGAAATTTTTTGCAGTGGGCTGAACGCCAGAAGTGTAACGAAAGTCGCACGAAGTTTTGTAAAAGACCCCGTTGGTTTTATCGCGCACTTTCCAAGGCGCTTTTGGAACTAACCACTGCAGGTATAGACCCTCCCATTTTAAACAAAACAAAACAAAACAAACAAACAAAAACCCGACGCGGTCAACTATCATTATTCTCTTCGTTTGCCGTGTTCCCCTATAATTGGGTACAGCTTTAGGAGCCCGGCCTGTCGGATGCTTTATTATGCTGTGTTCGCCTGGCGTGATGCATACAAAGCCACGCGTTGCGTTACCATATGTAGCATATTGAGGGGGCCTTCGGACAAGAGGTGTCCCTTTTTTTTTGTTCTTCAAGCACCTTGGCGATAATATAAAGTGCGGCGAATTTTATGGGTGCAGTTTATTGTATTTATGTTTTATGCGGCCTTCGATTGGCGTAAAACAGGAAAAAATAAGTATAAAAATACAAAAAGAAAGAGAAAAGGACATCGAGAGACAGAACGAGAGAAAAAGTCAAGGAAGAAAACATGAAGTAAGGTAGTGTTACGTAGAAATAACGACACGAAAATAAAGGCAGAATAACATAAAAAAGAGGGGAAAAGAAAGAGAGGAAGAAGAAAAAATCCGAGGAGAAAGGTACACCAGACTACTATGTATTACATTTGAAGGAAATGGCAAACTCTTTAGCTGCTGTATCCCTGAGAGTACCCGTCATTCCAGTTTTACCTGATACAGCGTGTACGCGCCGGCGTTAAATACTTGTTTGCAATGTGAGGAATACTTGTTTGCAATGTGATTTAGAGCATCTAAGGTATTGATAAATTAAACAGTGGTGTGTATCTCGCTAGTAGAAGTCAATTACACCAGATTGCACTGTTTAGTTCCAAGAGTGAATTATTACCTAAACACAGCTGGATTTAAGGCCCCCCGTTGTGCACCTTTTGCAACCAAATGGCAACTACTGAATTTTCTTATTCTGGCATCGCTATTCTTTTCAGATCACAAGATTCCTAGAAGCCCCATTTCATAAGTTAGGAATAGTAGTAAATGTTGCAGTAATTTTACCACTTGATGGTACTTCAATGGGTTAATGCCACAGCGATGTATGAACTACTCTGACTACATCAGATCAACAAAGAGATTACCGTGTTAGTCGGCCCTTACTCATTTAGATTCTTAGCTTTAATTTGTCGTTATTTGAAATGAATGAAACATACATCCCGTTAATGAAAACATACATCTCAAGTATGGCGATACTTATATTTAGCTTGTAAGTAGTATAAAAATTCCTGGAGTTACATTTTCGAGCAATATGCTTTGCAGTGAACACATTGACAGTGTGCTGAGTCAGTTATCTCGCGTAGTGGGTATGGTGTACAGTGACAAAACTGTTCTACCATAGAAGGTAAAACTCTTACTTTTTAAATCACTTTTATATTCACATATTACCTATTGTTTCTTGGTATGGGGGACTACAACTTACACGAACTTGCAAAAACTGTGCCTGATGCAAAAGAAGTATATTAGAATCATTTTTAACTTGCCGTATGATGCTCACACAAGCGAATTGATTCAACAGGCTCGAATACTACAGGTAGATCGTCTCTACAATTTTAAGTTAGCATTGGCAATCAGGCATGAATTGAAAGAAAGTCGACATTTTTTGCATGAGCTCAAAACTGCAGCCAAATACTACATTGTTTGAAACAAGAAATAAAGAAACGTGGAAAATAAAAACTGCGAGAACAAACTACGTCACAGATAAGTTATCCTACATAGTTCCTACGTTACTTATTAAATATGTGAAAGCTGGCATAAATTTTTTACACTGTACACAGATTTAATTGCGCGATATACACTTGTTTAGTTTTTAGGATTTCTTTGCAGTTGCTGTATTATCATGGTTGCTGTTTTTATTTTTGGAATTCGGACTTGATTTTTATATCTTTATTTATTTTTATTTATTTACCTATTTGGTGTTGTTGTTATTGTTGTTGACTTCACCTTGCTGATTGTTGGCCACTGCTGTCGTGCAAAAAGGTAGCTGTGGGCCTTTGTCAAGCTGCCTCTTTTAGAGAGCAGCTTTAACCTGCAGCTGTCCTTCATCAAACTTTTGATGAGAAATAAACATTATTATTATTATTATTATTATTATTATTATTACTATTTCTATCATTGAATGATTGATTCGTGGGGTTTAACGTCCCAAAACCACCAAATGATTATGAGAGACGCCGTAGTGGAGGCCTCCGGAAATTACGACCACCTGGGGTTCTTTAACGTGCACCCAAATCTGAGCACACGGGCCTACAACATTTCCGCCTCCATCGGAAATGCAGCCGCCGCAGCCGGGATTCGATCCCGCGACCTGCGGGTCAGCAGCCGTGTACCTTAGCCACTAGACCCCCACGGAAGGGCTATTATTTCTATCAGGAAGCGGAGTTTGTATGACCGCTTGCTCAAAAAACATTTTCGTTCGATGTTTTATCTGTAAACTAACTTTTCAGATTTCTTTTTCTTTCACAATTTATTACTTTAAGCATCCTGCCGGCTGGTTCTTGGCCCATCTCTATGATGTGATCATCATCATCATCATCACCATCACCACCACCACCACCACCACAATCATCGTCATCATCATCGTCGTCGTCGTTGTTGTCGTCGTCATCATCACCATCATCATCAACAACATCATAATCATTGTCATCATCACCTTCTTCATCTCATGGAAAGTTTTCTAGCTCCGCACTTGCTTCAGACATGGCATTCCGACTGCGAAGCAGCCTTAATTTTTTATTTTTTAGCCTTTGTCGTTTCTGAGCTGCTGCCCTTTGACGAAACCCAGGCCCTTTGAAAAACAGTTGTCGGTGCCTTTGAAAGCACGGACACGTGTGCGACCACTGCAAGCAGTTCTGACTTAGTTTCAAGCTCTATAGAACTCTGTCACCGAAAAGCGACGTCAACCGTCATCCCTCATACGAACGCGACAGACGACACTCTGTCACGAAGCGTCGTGCGTGTGGTACGCACGATTGTGTGCTCGCGTCGTTTCATTTCGACGCGATGAACTTCGAAGAGGCCTCGCAGAGCCCAAATTCGCTGACTGGAGATGAAAGGGTGCATTTTGTTTCCAGCGAACGATACACAAGCTCATTATTGTGAGTCGCGACGAGTCACGACAATTTGAAACGTCGCTTGCGTTCTGTGAACTGACAGCTTTCAAGCGGTAATTTTTAACTTCCCATCCTTACGATTCTTTTTCTTTTGTAATTTGAGCTGTGATGTCAGGTTGGCGAAGTCCCATTATGGATCGTCATTAGAAGGAATAGCTCTAGTTGTGTCACGTTCGTTCGCATGAACATCATGAATTCATGTTGTTGATAAGGGCAAGGTTGTGTCATTCTGTCTCTGAATGGTCTTTTCATGAAGGGAAGCTGTTTTTTATATTGTATTAGTCCTTAAAGCCAGCGGATGTCAACATAGGTTCATAATTTTTGTATTTATTATGCATGGTTTCCTCATAGGATTAAGAAAACTTCAAATTTATTTACACGGGCTCTTTTTAGAATGCATGGTGTCATAACTTCCAAATTAACGGAAAGAAGAAACAGGAGAGAAAGTAATGGCAGGGATGTTGACCAGTGTAGAACGACCGGTAGGCTACCCTACACTGGAGAAAGGGGTGAGGGAGTTTGAAAGATGGATAAAAAAAGAGAGGAGAAAAAACACTGACAAAAAGGCACACACCTTTTCAGACCCAGCAAACTAACAACGGAGACGCTTCTTCGCGTTCATCTGTACCTGTGAATACGTTTCGTGCTTCATTTGTGCGGGACAAATGTGGGGCACGTTTTGATCTACTGGTAGTTCTGCGCGTGACCTTCCAATTTGTTGCTATTGCGTTCATTGTTTCATATTTGCGGCAAAGCAGTAACTTTTTAGGGGCGAAGCTCCTTAAAGCGGCACCCGTTCATCCCTCGTAGTAATCGTAGTCGTAGCCTGTAACAGTCTTACGTTTTGACCTGCAAGGTGGCGCCGTGGGAGATTTCTCCTGTGCGTTGTTGAGCAATAAAAAATTCGCAGCGTGCGCGTTAGCTAAAAGCGGAATTCTCCTGTCTCTCATTCCCCATTAGCAGCCATTGGCATGTGCATTGAGCACTATCTGACAAGAAAGGGTTGCTACGTTATACTCGCTGGGCGTAACCTCCTTGGATTTAGAAAGGTTTAGTGAGCGTTGAGCCGCAGTGCCATGAATACAGTGAACTAGTATATACATGAACTCGAGCTGGTTAAAGGTGGCAAGTATATACGAAGCGCAAGCCGTAAGAAAGTAAAAGCCGAATTCTCCTGTGTTTCATTCTCCATTAGCAGCCATTGGTATGTACATTGAGCGCTATCTGACAAGAAATGGTTGCTACGGTATACTCGCTGGGCGCAACCTCCTTGGTTTTAGAAAGGTTTAGCGATCGTTGGGCCGCAGTGCCATGAATGCAGTGAACTAGTATATGCAATGAACTCGAGGTGGTTAAAGGTGGGAAGTAGACACGAAGCGCAAGCCGTAAGAAAGTGTGCGCGTGCCTCCTGTTGTTCAGTCCTTGGAATGTACACTGGACGGTGGTGCTTTTATATGTGGAATATATGAAAAGATGCGAGATGGTGGTACTTAAAACCGTAAAAACCGTAACCGTACAAGTAATTAGGTGAAAGAGAGAATTGATGTCCTCCGTGCGAAGTGCTCAATGTACTTTGAGATCTACAAAGACAAGTGGCCCAGATAATTTGTGTGGAAGGATGGAATTTGATTTCACTTGCGAAAGAAACAATGAAGTTGCCAAGAGCGCGACTGCAATGTCCTTGCAGATGAACGTTTGCAGCGGATGTGCAGTTCACGCACCCACGAAGTAAATATTGTCTGGTTGATGAAACGAAGCTGGTTCATTCTAAACTTACCGCAATAGTACGTAAATTGAGTCGTTTGGCGTTTCGGTTTCGATTTCACTGGCTAAGTAAAGCGGTTTTGTTATAGCTTGAATATTCCGACAGGTCACTTTGGGGAAATCATATATTAGCAATCAGCTCTCCTTAGGAAGTATTTCTCCTCTATCCTCTCACGAAAGTGTTAATGAATCTAGTCTCTACAACTCATGCCGTAATTAATCGCTTTATTACCATAAATGTGTCTACCACCACCATTAGGGTAGTGCAAATAAATAAATAAATAAATAAATAAATGAATAAATGAAGTTTTGCCCATTAACGTACAAGTAAGGAGACCCCAGCAAACGCGAAAAGCGTATATCCAAGCCGTGTTTTTGCAAAAGTTTTATTTCAATTTGAACAACTCAATAAATCGCGCCATGGGAATCAAGTTGTTTTTTAGACAAGCACTAAAGAAGTGCTTAAGATTGATATATTATCAGCCAGAGATAAAATTCTTGAGCCATTTTACTCCTTCGAGCATTTGGTTGACGTCCTTCGGTACGAAGCGCCGGGCACACGTCTGTAAGTAAAATCAGAGTTTCTTAAAGCGTACTTGGTTTTCAACTAAAGTATGTATTGCGTTAAATCGTAAGACTGTAAATTACAGAGCCATATTAATTATAATAAAATGCAATTCAGCTAAAGAGAGGCGCCTAATGCTGAGGGGGTAGAAAATATAGCACCCATTAAAGCTGCTACAAGTGCTCTAACAATAAATATTTTTAAGAGAGTGAGAAACTCTTCGAGAACGCTTAAACGTACGCTAGATTTCCTGAGTGAAATTCTGGCTCGCACCCTACTGTTAATTTTCATACGTGGACATTTTTTCAATAACAGACAATGGCGACATAACTATTTAAGCAACAGTTGCTTCCTAAAGCTTTTGCCTTAAGTGTTGTGATACATACTAATCAATCACGTCACCTTGACCATCAATCCCTGTCGGCCAGGACCGCAGGACACAGCAGAATTTATTTGGGAAGTTGCATGGAAGACACATTTTAGAGCAATGCACGAGGCATCGCATTCTCAAGCGCGAGTTCAGTATGCAGTTGTGCTCTGTTGACGCTGTCTGGTCAAGATGCACGATGTACTTTGCAGCATGATGTACCTTTTTAGGGACTCGCCATGTATAAACCTTTTCGTGTCAGGAATGAAACAGAAGATCTAACACAGCGTTGGTTACGCTTCCAATTTGCAATAGGGGGCGTAGCACTCACTTTGTACACATGTGTAACTGCATCTATGTCAATGTTATATCTCCTTGGAGCCTCCTGCGCCGAAAAAAAGAAAAATTGTCTCATTGAAATACGGCTGATATTTGTGAATGAATGTTTTATTTTGTAGTATGGGTATAGTTGATTTGCTGAGGCTCTAAGTAATGAACTTGATTATAGTGCATAAATTAAAATATTACGTTACCCTGGTATATACATGGAGAAATAATAAAATAAGTAAACAAGCATAAACACAAACATAAGAGAAAAAGAAAAAATATCGCGTTAATTATTGACATGTGTTCGCAGTCATAATCACAAATTGTTCCCCGCATCCACTTGACTATTCAAGGGAACTTAACGTCAATTTTCACCTCTACTTATATCATATAAAACCACAGTGATGCACGCAGGAAGGCATTGCACCTATAAAACACACGTCCTGACAATAAACAAAATGGCGCGAGAGCTCCAGTCAGTTTGGGTAATCTGTACAATCTTATCCGGCAGGTATATAGTATAACAGAATGTCATTCGACAGCCACGGTAGCAATCACATGTCTCTTCTCAGCGAGAATTTCCACGCACAGCTCTGTCTTTCGTATATACGAACATAAGAAGTATCCTGCCCAAACGTGACTCACTTTCACACATAACAGATACCACTGACTGCAATTTTATAGTTCTAACCAAAACTTGGCTAAATGCATTCATTTCCAACACCGAACTACAGTGCTGTTTCCCTGATTTTGTAATTTTTCGGCGCGACCGAGAAAATAAACGTGGTGGTGGTGTCATGATGGCCGCCCATAACAGTATTCAGTGCTCCATAGTTGATGTACCCTTTCCCTTAGAAATTTTTTTTTGTGCATTGCCAAGCGTCTAATCCACCTGTTGTAATCGGAGTGTGTTACCGCCCACCTGAAGCCGATACATCTTTCGCAAAACATTTCCATGATGCCATTTATTCTGTCACAACTTCATTTCCAAACGCCCCACTTATTTTATTTGGTGACTTCAATTTCTCCGGAATAACATGGTCAAATGTAGCACTAACTGCATCAAAACACAACGCTGAAAGTGACTTCTTAAACTCTTGTTTAACATTCGGCTTATCACAACTTATCTCTAAACCTACTCGACAAACAGAACACTCCTCCAACATTCTAGTACAATTGCTTACGTCTCACCCTGATAATTTTAGTACAGTGTCATATTTATCTGCCATTAGCGATCACTCTGTTCTTCAGACAACCTTTCAGTGCTACTTACCTAATCCCAAGAAAATTAAGAGAACAATCACATTATACGATAAGGGCAACTACAGAGCTATAAACGATGAACTAACAGCTTTCTCTGAATCCTTTCTAACCGATTTTTTATGCGCACTGTCGAAACAAACTGGCACCTATATAAAACCAAACTACAGCACCTGATAAAAGTTCACGTTTCCACCGTCACCCTAACCACAAGGTCAACACCCCCATGGTTCAACGCCTCACTAAAACGTCTTAAAAATAAAAAAAGCACCAGTTCCGCTCCGCTAGGCATTCAGACATCCAGTACGCGTGGGACAAATACAAGGCAACCGAAAGCTTTTTGATTCTCTCGCAGCTAAATCCAAGCGTTCTTTCTATTCTTCTACCTTACCTGATATGCTCCGGAAAAATCCTAAGCAATTTTGGAAAACAATTAACCCATCATCTATTACCCCTTCATCGAACATTACACTACGCAACGAACAAAATGTTTCAATTCCTGAACACTACACTTCGCATGTATTAAATGAAACCTTCTGCTCTGTATTCACCATAGAACCTGACGGTGACCTTCCCCATGCCCTTCCTGTATGCCACCCGATCATGTCGAAAATCGTATTTAATGCCAATGGTATTTCCAAGATAATCGACTCATTAAAGCTTACTTCATCAATGGGTATAGATGACATTAACACAAAAATATTGAAGAACACCAAAATTGTAACAAGTGTGATTTTATCTAACATTTTTCATCAATCACTCTCATCTGGAGTGGTGCCCCAAGACTGGAAGGTACGCAAGGTCATTCCAATCCCAAAGAAAGGTAACTCGTATTCACCCAAAAACTATCGTCCCATTTCGCTCACAAGTGTATGCTCTAAAATAATGGAACACGTAAGTTATTCCCACCTAGTCAACTTTCTCGCACCTCTTCATTTCTTTCATAAAAACCAACATGGCTTTCAGAAAGGTGTTTCGTGTGACACTCAACTAGCTCTGTTTACTAATGACATTAGCTCTAGCATTGATGTAAATATACCAGTAGACGCGCTCTTTTTAGACTTCGAAAAAGCTTTTGACAAAGTTCCTCATAAATGCTTGTTCTTAAAATTTTCTTGTCTCAACCTTGACCCCTTAGTTCTCAATTGGATTTGCGACTTTTTAACTAACCGCCAGCAGTTCGTTTACGCAAATAATCTTTCTTCGTCTTTACGCCCCGTCATTTCAGGCGTGCCTCAAGGCACGGTTCTAGGACCTTTGCTTTTTCTCATATATATTAACGACTTGCCGAATAATATTTCTTCTAACATCAGACTTTTCGCCGTTGATTGTGTCATTTATCGCCCAATTAACAACACATCAGATGTTCATGAACTTCAATCTGACCTTCATAAATTGAAATCTGGTGTACAACGTGGTTTATGTCTCTTAACGCAAACAAAACGTCCGTAGTCTCTTTCCATCGCCGACAGTGCTACCCATCTCCAGCATACTTCATTAACAACACTCAAATTTCATGCGTAACTACATACAAGTATCTAGGTGTCCATTTTTCTTCTGATTTAACATGGTCCCTTCACATAACGCACATTACTAACGAAGCAAACCGCGCTCTTGGCTGTCTGCGCCGAAACCTTCATCTAGCCCCTACCCCTGTCAAACTACTCGCTTATCAGACACTAATCAGACCAAAACTTGAATACGCATGCGCTGTTTGGGACCCTCATCAGAGTAACAATACTAAAACACTTGAAACAGTGCAAAGCCGGGAAGCAAGATTCATCTTTTTCAGATTATTCATATCAGTCAAGCGTAACCGAACCTAAATCTCGTGCTAACCTCGCTATCCTTTCGTCACGCCACTGTATAGCTCGTCTGTGCCTGTTTTTCAAGTTTTATCATGGATCGCCTAGTACTCCCACCATCAAGCCAGCCCATCGTCATTCAGACCGCATCAATCACAGGAAAGCTGTTTACCCGCCAAGAGCTCACACCACTGCGCACCTTTCATCCTTCTTTGTCAAGACCGCACAAGATTGGAATGGCCTTTCTCCTCACGTTGCGCACCACTCCAGTATCATCAACTTCAAGGCAGCGATCGAGCATCTACTCCTTTAACCGATTGTAATAGCCCACCCCTCATGTAAAACCCCTTCATTGGGGCCTTTGAGGTACTGTAAATAAATAAATAAATAAATAAATAATCATAGGCAGTGGCTTTAGCCATCCCAAGTCATAGTTTCATTCCCGCCACTGAAGCTCCTAGGCCATCTTCTACTGTGCTATTAAATATTTCAGTTTAATGGGTTACATGCCTTAACAAACATGGAAACTGACCGAAGGCGGCGTTGGTGCTGTCGGCGTCAACAGAACGGGATGATCCCGAAAAATCATCATGACATCGCATATCAAGGAGCCACGTGACGACTTCATCCAATGAAATCATCGCTCGGTGAAAGGTGGGCCGATCACAGAGGCAATTCTAAACAATGTGAGATGCACAAAAGCTCGCAATGCCTTTGATCCCGGAGGCAATGTCTCGCAATGTAAGGGACAGAGCGCTTTAGGAGGAGGATGAATAGGTCGCCTGCAAAGAGCACTGCTTTCGCCTTTTCGTCACCCTAGTCGGAATGAATTTAGAAGATCATTTCATGTTTTGTTGTGAAGAACCTTGAAGGCACCTAAATGGCCTAGATGTTAAGTCTTAGAGTACTTTCGTGACATCCTTGAATCCGTGACCACCTTGTTTACCTTGACATTGCATATTGTACTTGCCTTATGCTTCTTCGCCACACCTTCCGCTGTGACCAGCATGGTATCCGCTCGAGAATAACACGTGTTAGTTTGAATAAAACTTGCCAGCAATAGACTTACAACAACAAAACGTAAAAGCTGGTTTCTTGGTAAGGATGCATAGTATAAAGTTAGCGCGCACCACATGAAAGCACAGTCAAGAGTTCGCGAGGCCAAGGCAGACAAACAAATAGCTTTTATTCCATCAGAATGTTAATAGGGGAAAGTGTGCATGTGCTTTCTTATAGAATAAAAACCGCGTAGTCTGCGCGGGTCTCTGCGAACTGTTTTGTTGTGTCGTCGTGTGGTATGGGGAATTTCCGCACCTGCCGACAAATAACATTTTATGTACAAGTGAAAGGTTCTTTTCAATGCCACCTTCAATAATAAATATCGCGTACTATACACGCAATGTGTGTGAATACTTTAGGTTTTTGGCCAGAAGTTTTCAAAACGATGATCTAATTATAAGTGAAGCCGTAGTGAGGGATTCGCGTTGACATATATAACAGCATTATGTGATTGAAACAATGAAATTAACATTATTTTTGCCATTATTAGCAATGTTTCACAATAACACATATTTAGGGGCAAAACTACTAAGGGTCGTTGATTGATTGATATGTGGGGTTTAACGCCTCAAAACCACCATATGGTTATGAGAGACGCCGTAGTGGAGGGCTCCGGAAATTTCGACCACCTGGGGTTCTTTAACGCGCACCCAAATCTGAGCACACGGGCCTGCAACATTTCCGCCTCCATGAGAAATGCAGCCGCTGCAGCCGGGATTTGAACCCGCGACCTGCGGGTCAGCAGCCGAGTACCTTAGCCACTGGACCACCGCGGTGGGGCCTAAGGGTCGTTCTCTCCTCTGCAGTAGTAGTGTTAGTTCTACTAGTAGTATTATGCAGCCAGCTCTAGATTATGAATCGCTCACTAGATGACGTTGTGTGTATATGTACTTGTAAATATGATTACAAGACGGTGATAGTTGTTTCCGTATAACTATCAATTTGGTACAGTTCACTGACGGACAGGCAGACAGACAGACGGACAGACGGATGGACAGACGCTTCGCCCCGCTCTTCACCATTCACTGCTTTGATATGTTGTGAATATTTTTACACTCGCATCGACGGCTCCATCATTCCTTCGTGCAGGTGGCCCGACGCACTGCATCTGGCACCCAACGGACATTGCCGTCGCTACCGAAGAGGATGGACGTCATCCTGTTTCGACTCTTGGTAATAATCGAGCGTACCTGTCTGGTCTCTGAATAGGCCACTGCGTGGCGAGGGAACACACCCATCTCACAGTCTACGTTGGAGGACCAGGGCTGGAGATCGGGGTAGCTGGGAACACGGGACCAAGACAAGTCCAAGGTCGAGACGGTGGATGTCGTGAAGAAGGAAATTTCTGATTGCGATGAAGAGAAAATGAACCAGGACGTGTCCGATTTTAACGGGAACGTGGCCAGGGATGACGAGAACGAGAACAC
This sequence comes from Rhipicephalus microplus, assembly GCF_013339725.1. Lineage (NCBI taxonomy): Eukaryota > Metazoa > Arthropoda > Arachnida > Ixodida > Ixodidae > Rhipicephalus > Rhipicephalus microplus. Next base: position 56,017 of record NW_023612441.1, read on the forward strand.
CGTGGACGTTTTGTGCGCAACAGAGGATGGAGAAGCTAGCAACTTGCCTAGCTTAAGAGGCCTTGGCCATGCATGCTGACTTAAGTGACGACTTGGACGCGGGCGGCGAGGAAAACAACCAAGTTGTTACAGCGAAGAGTAGGAGTGCGGATACGCCAAAATATGCTGTGGGTGCCGGAGCCAAGGCGTCGCCCACGAAAAGACCAGACACCGCGACCGCGATGGAGGACATGCTTGATGTGTTAAAGAGGGTCATTACGCGACGGAGGAAGAAGGCCTGCACGACGTCAGAGACTACAGCACATGCAACCATGGAAAGTGAGTGCCTCTACAGCTTGTGGGTAAGGGGTCTCACTGTCGTAATTCCGAGAATTCATCACGATCTCATCGACAATGGCGAGAGATTGCCCGCCAAGATGGAGGGTGTTAAGTAGTAGTACGTTGTTTCACTAATAAAACTCCGACGAGCACGGACGGCATTGAATATATATTCGTATAAATCCATCTATTGGCCCGGCCAGAGGTTGGGGACTTTTGGGCTGTGCACTTGCGGGAGAATCGCCTCCGTTCCGTCGTTCTACTAATAGACCTCCTGTTTGAGTTTGTATCGGCGGCTCTTTCATTCCTTTGGGCAAGCGGTTGAAAACCTACACATATTGGAACCTGCTTGAATTTGTGTTTTAAACTGCCTTGAATTGATCTTCTCAAGCACCGATGTTGTAGAACTTCGCATTTCTTCCGGTCGCCTATGTCATAAAGAAACTTCTTTGCACAATAAGTAGGCTTGTGGTACGCCGCCCTGATTTAGAACTTCACATTTACACACACACACACACACACACACAGACACACACACACACACACACACACACACACATATATATATATGTGTGTAAATGTGAAGTTCGAAATCAGGGCGGCATACCACAACCCTACTTATTTCAGCAAAGAAAGTTTTATATATATATATATATATATATATATAATATATATATATATATATATATATATATATATATATATTATATATATATATATAATATATATATATGTGTGTGTGTGTGTGACGCTATGATGAATCGGAGACGTGGCCTGGCTCATACTCCGTGTTTATTCCATTTTCACTTCTTCCTTATCGGCTTCTACGATGCCTTCATACGTCACATGATTCCCCCTCTCCCCGAAAGAATGCGCGAGTTACAATCAACAAAACAACAAAAAGCATAAGGTGAAGAATGTCAAAATGCGCGGTAGTTCGATTTCAGGAGGGAGTTTCTTAACTCGCACAAAAGCTTCACAGTATAGGGCAGCAGTCCGGTCATATCTAGGGTAGCTCTGGCGGACGAGGCTGGCTGTTCTGCCCTGGATAGCATAACCTTGCCTTGCACATCTCCACTGATGATGGCACGCCTTGAGGTCTTGTGAAGAACGAACAAGGCTTGAAATCTGTGTATCATTGGATTGACGGATGTCTTTGGCATCGGATCCAGCGCCGTCGTGGCAATAGATGCTTTGCTTCTAGTTGGCGGGCGTGAGAACCGAGGATGATGGGACGCTGTCTTTTTTTCTCCGTTGTATACGTAGTAGCTTCATGTCTCTTTCGTAACTTTCTGTGGCGTTCTCTCAGTTTGTTGGATCGCAGACATGGCTTTGAGAACTGTTGCAGAAAATTTTGTCGACGTTGCTTTCTGCGAAGATGGCTTAGGCATCGACTTTGTCTTTGCTTCTTTAATTGATGTTGTTTCTGATGACCTTTCAGCCACAAGTGTACTCGTGAGGAGGTTTCAGTTGATCGTTGTTCTTGTTCGAGTAGCCGTTGCAGTTCTTGGAGTTCGTGGAGTTGACTTTGTTGACATTGCTTGTCTCTTTGTGAAAGTTCGTCAGATGGGCCTCTTTCAGAAACATGAGTCTGCTTTTCTTTAGATGGTGATGTGATCAGTAGATTGTCAGTAGTCGACACTGTACTGCTAAGCTTGTCTTGCAATGAAAGCAGCGTGACAGGCTGATGAGAACGCTCCCAAGATGGTTGTGAGTCATCCTTGATTGTAAATGCTTCTGTCAGTTGACAATGCGCCGGCGTTGGTGGATTCGAAATTCCTGCAGTGCTTTGACTCACATGTGTGTTGTCACTTGACGATGAGAGCGCAACAGACATGGCTTCAGGTGGTTCTGATGGCGTATTTTTTTCTTTTTGCAGCGTAGTTAGGCTGACAATGTCTGTCGAACAACCCTGGTCCGAAACATCAGGGTAGGGGCTGGTATTGTGAGGATTCACTAGTTCGTCACGCGTGAATTCCGTCGCACGCTCGAAAGCGTCTGGGCCTTGTGTGTGACACGAAGCATCAAGGAATTCGGGTGGTTCTGTAAAATCTGAAGTGTTGTGGTGCAGTGAACACGTTGAAAATGCCGATTTCATTGCACTTGGGAAAGGCGGGTTTGGGTTCAGTTTTTGGTGAAATTTTCTCGATTCCTTTCAGTATACGGACGCTTTACCTTGTCTGTTGCGACGTGCACGTTACCAGTCGGTGTTCGAATGCGTGCCGTTTTTTCGGAAGAGTCATATGATGTTACAATGGTGGTATATTTTCTCTGAGATCTCGTTGGGAAAATAGGCTTACTGCGGGAAGACTTCGCGTAACTGTGATGGGTCAGTTGAAAAGCCTTCCGCTGATGAGGTATGAACATGTCTTCATCGTATTCTTTGAAGCGGGTAATCATCTCTTCCCTGATTTTTTGCCATGATTCGTCGTTTTCGAATATGTGTGTGAGGTAGAATTTGAAAGCCTCACTGGAGATGTAGTCGGTAAAGTTGATGATCATCTCCCGTTCCGACCATGATGCAGCGGTAGCGTGGAGCTCGTACAGGTAGAACCAGTCCTGCACGGGTCCATCGTCCGCTGCTCCGGTGTACTTGGGGATGTCAAGGTCGGCCGATGAATCTGTCATGGTGCTGGTCGTTGTGTCCTGGCTGAAGATGAATCGGTAGTGGATGTATGGTCAGGGCGTCTTGTAAGGAACTGCGTTGATGATGAGTGAATGATGAAGGGGCAGGCAGGTCTTCATCCTGTCGACTCGTGTGACGCTATGATGAATCGGAGACGTGGCCTGGCTCATACTCCGTGTTTATTCCATTTTCACTTCTTCCTTATCGGCTTCTACGATGCCTTCATACGTCACATATATATATATATAGTAGAAGACATTGCGCAGGTAGTTTTTATGGTAACCATCAGCGACAAGTGTTAGTTGCGATAAGCGTTCACTTTCCACCTTGCTTTGTTACGTTGTGCACTACACCAACATTCACAACACTCGCACAACCAAACGCGTCAATATGTGGTCCTACAATGTATGGGGTGTTACATGAAGTGTGTAGCAGAGAGCTAATCAATTTTCGGCTTTGTGCAGGTGCAGGCACAAAGAACTTCAAGTTCAATTTAGACGTTTTGAGTTTAAGCATTCGGAAAGCAAATCATCTATAGAAGCCGCAAAATGCTGCAAGACGTACCGAGAACTCATGTATGGTCGTCCTAGGTCAATTTGTTTCAGCGCAAATGCAATGACTCAAGGTATTGAAGTGCTTCATGTGATTGGAATGAATGGACTTACCGGGTCGATTGTAATCCAAGTACGGGCCATTTTGTGCATACAGTCAACCACTGCGTCCTCAAAACTTCTCGATGTCTGAATTCGATCGGAAAAAAAGCACAACTTTACTACCAAGAACGACTACATTGAAAAGCGCATGATATATGTTTACGAACGTTGCTTCTGTCTTCGGCAACGATGTAGCACACTCGCCAGGATGCGCACAGCTTGTCAACTTTCTGTAAAGAAAATTTCTTTGTTATTCGTATTTCTATCTCCGCAACGTCCCATCTTCGGAGAGACAATAATGGGTTGTGCCCCATACAAGGCACTCGCAAAGCGTAGTGTATTTTAATTACTCCGTGAAAGTAAATGCCAATATTTCCTCCAAGCTCCGCCAAAAGATAACTAAATCTGTCCCCGTCAGGACAAATGTAATTCTCGACTAGTTTCATTATGTCTGAAGAGAAAGGTTTCTGAAAAAATAAATTGTTAAAAAGGGAGTAGTGGCCGCTCTTACAATACACGTAAGATGGTGGTCTCATAGCTCATACAGGTAATCATAGCCAAAGAGAGAGAGAGAAAGGAATATTCTAACAAGCCACAACTTTGTCGCAAAGGCGAAGCAATGAATGCAATAGCATTTAATTGGAAAGTCACGCACAGAATGGAAAGCAGATCAAACTTACCCCGCATTTCTCACGCATAGATTACGCACGAAACGTACTCACATGCACAGATGCATGCAAATAAGTGTCTCAGTTGTTACTTCGCTGTGTCTGAAAAGCGCGTGCTTTTCGCAAACGGAGACTGCAGTGATTTCAGCCGCCTTTGTGTATCCGGTAACTACAACAGAATTGTTCCGGGTAAACCCGAGGTCAGCAAAGGCGCACGATTCTGCCTACCGGGAGATTTACATGCAGATTTAAACGCGAGATTTACATGCAGAACAGTTTACATGCAGATACGGGGCCAATTTTTTAAAAACACTTTCTTGGCAACCTTCGCCGCAAAGTTTCTGTTCTGTTCTGTTCTGTTCTGTTCTGTTCTGTTCTGTTCTGGCCTGCCTGCCTGCCTGCCTGCCTGCCTGCCTGCCAGTTTGTCCGCAGTAACGATAACTCAAACGGCACCAAACAATTCCTTAAACGGCCAACCCCATCCGCAGCGCCCACCAATATTGCTCAAGTGTCAGCGTTCATACTCGTGGGATTGTCAATCAAAAAGCATTTATTGCGCATTAATGAGGCACCATAACAACACGTGGATGTTTTGTATGTGTGCCTTTGTACTAGAGAAAGGAAAGACAAGGAATTCTGAGGACCATAGCGTTTATCACGCTGTGCCGACAGTGCAAAGCGATGCTCAAAAGGCAAGTGTTTCCAACGCTCTGCTAAGACGACATGGTGGTGTCACTTGCCCGGTGCTTTGCATTCTACTCCTTATTGCCTCCGAAACAGGCGCGCATCTGTCTCCGTAGGCGCGGACGCCTTCCTTCGTTTTTAAAGATAACTACCAGATGGCACTCGTGTGTTACAAGCCTCGATGCGCTCGTTTGCCTTCGCTGCGCGCATCGAGACTCTCTATCGCAACGCGTCCAGAATAGAATCAACTGATTTTCTCTCGCAGAACATAAAAAAAAAACGTTCTGTTCCCGCTCTCCACACGCAAGACTGTCATATTTCAGTGACATTTGCAGTGAAACGTGAAGATGTGGGGCGAATTTTTTCTCTCTAAAATTTACCGGTCATTCCATTTTCATTTCGTTCGTTATAAGTACTTGGTGGCCACAGTTTGCCGCCGTCGCTTTTTAGCAATATATTGCACTAACTGTAGCTTTCTTATTTTTCAGTGAATCAGCACACAACTTCTTTGCCCGTTGCCCTCCTGATAGACATTCGTTGCACTAAGTGTTTTTTTTTTTCATGTTGACGCAATAGCGTTAAACACCTTGTTCTCCCCAAATTTAGCTGTTGATGTAAGTGCCGGAGATATTAGTTTTGAGGGAAAAACTTGTTCCTAATCAAAATTTGAGAATAATGTAAGTCAAATAAATAAAAATAAATAATAAAAATTCTCGTGTCCGACTGAGATTGTAACGGAGGCCGTCTGCGTGGCATGCTGCAAGTGTTGTCTGGTTGGTTGACCCTTATGAAACTGGCGCAACCCGCAGTACATGATCGGCCATAAACGGCTGGGAGGTGCCTTGGTGTATAAATGAGTTTGTTGATAATATTGAGTTCTTTAGTGATATATATTTTTCGAAACTAATCATTACCCTAATTCACAGAAGAAAAAATTAAGAATAAGAAAGGATAAACGTTGAAGAATACGATTGATAATGAAAATCCTAGCATTCAATTTGAGCTTTTTGAAAGCGAGTCACATTGCAAAGACGCAATTGCAGCGACTTTGTACTGTATGTACACTTAATGGCTGTATAACTTTGAACTGCGAGGGAAAGAAACTGGTACTACGTACATTTATTATTGCTGGTTTGACGTTCAGTCTGATAATGTCCTTTTTGCACGCCAGAAACATATCTGTTGCCGCCCTCATCGCCTTCGCCATATTTAATGGATCTGTGAGCGAAATAAAAAAAAACATGGTTTAGTCACAATTTTTCAACTTCAAGATTACTTTGCACAATCAAGTGCATCTTGAATAATCGTTTTTAGCTTATTGTGGTTCACACATCGCAACCACACGAACGCATTGCATGTCCAGTACATTGAAGCGCATGTTAGCAATGACGCATTCTGGAATGAGTGTTAAGACTTAAACTTAAGGATCAACATCTTCGATGGGGGCGTCTTATTGACGCATTCGATGGTACCAATTTGCTGCAGTGTTTTTATGGGCAATTGGCACAATTGCTCCAGCACCTTTTTTCATAATTATAATGCAACCCCTTGCTTTAGTTGCGCAGAATTTCTGTCGAGAAAAGTCGCATTACACGTGAATTGCACATGGCTGTTAGGAAGTCTACGTCTCAGCGTGGTCTGTCATAGACATCCGCCTAAAACAGATGAACGCAATGTTATTCCTGTCAACAACAACAACAACAACAACACAACAACAACAACAACAACGAAAAGAGGAAAATGAAACACATATACGTGCTCACTGAAGTTTCTAGATGCATAATAATTGTGAAACATTCCCTAAGAAGAATCCATATCTGGCCGTTAGCAAGCACACCGAAACATTGCTCCTCGTTGCAAAACGCAATTTGTAAGCCATAGAGTATCACGCATGTCCTTCGTTGAAGTACAGCCTAGAAACTCTTTGAAAGTGGCGATAGTCTAGTGTCACCTCGTGGCTGCTTTGTTTTTATATTGAAAAAGGCTAACGCATCTGAATTAGTGACCTACATGCGTCGCAACATGTTCTGCGAGGCATTAGAAGAACATTTTAACAACATCCAGAACAAGAAAGTAGTTTCTAATGCCCTCGCAGGACATGTTGCGTCTACTGGGCACGCTATCGACTAGGATAAAGCCTGCATCATTGCCACGGAAAGAAAGTTGTGACCACGATTGCACATGGAATCTCTGGCCATTTAAAC
>NW_023612442.1:0-2500 GCF_013339725.1 Rhipicephalus microplus
TGGTTCAGCCGGACAGCTCTACAGGAGCATTAGTGATACCAAGGTTGCCACGACAATTAAATTCAAGACATCTCACGCAACATATCAACGGCAGCAGATTGGCAGCACTCGTGCTGCGTTTTCAATTGTAGTTGATCCTACACGCAAGTGGACTATTTTCTGCGACTCGAAGGCGGCACTGCAGTCTCTACAATCAGCCTTACGCCGTGGACCACACGAGCAGCTGGTACTAAGATAGAAGAGTTATCACCACCTGACTGAGAAAGGGCCCAAATTACATTCATGGTTGCCCAGTCACTGCGGAATCATCGGCAATACGGGCCGATCAAGCTGCCCGCTCAGCCCACACAGAAGATCATAAACTGCGACTACCACTTTCTACGACGGATGCTGCACGAGAGCTCCGCAGACTTGCTCGCCGCAAACCACATCGCAATGGAATCAGCCGCACTTCAATCATGCCCGACTGTACTCGCTTGACCCTACGCTAAGTCTTCAGTCCCGTCGAGGCTTCGCCGAGCAGACCAGACCCTGTTATGTAGGCTGTGGTTGGGCGTTGGATTTACCAACGCCTACGCTTTCCGCATTGGGATGGCCAACACCGCAGCCTGTGGCCACTGTGGCAAGGAGGAAACCATTCAACATGTTCTTTGTGAGTGCCTAGCGTATAGTAGGCGGCGACTATGCTTTCGCAAAGAACTCAACAAATTAGATGATCAGCCTCTGTCGGAGCAGGAAATTCTGCAGTATCGTCAGGATGCGACTTCACATAAGAGGGCCCTGAAAGCGCTGCTGCACTTTTTGCTATTGACCGGTCTTGCTGAACGGTTGTAGCGGGGACGCCCTTCCTGTGTGTGTTTTCGTTTTTTTTTATGAGTGCGCGTGCGTTTTTTTTCCTCTATCTAACCCCCCTTTCTTGCCCCTACTTCCCTGGCCCCAGCGCTGGGTAGCAAACCAGATGCCAATATCTGGTTAACCTCCCGGCCTTTCCTTTCTCTCTCTCTCTCTTGCCATATCGTGTTTTGACGAATGGTACAGAAAAGCGGGCAGTTTTTGTAAATATACAAGGGGTAATGCATTCGGTTTAGAACTGAGAGCCCCAGAAATGCCGTAATACAACAGTTTGGTTAAAGGATGCTTTGAAAGACGGCAGGTGAAGTAGGGAAAATAAATTTATATTGTCTTTTGAATAACTATTATACACAATGTATTTCAAGATACTTTTTAAAATATTGTCAACCCGACGCTGCCATCGCGAAGAACAGAAAAACAAATAAAGTGATGCCATATCATACCATACTATACGCAAGATGATTGTCACTTTAATATTGGTGGGTGCAATCGATCTAATATTGAAAAGTAACCACGAGATTTTGCGTAGTCTGTCACAAATGTAACCAAATGATCATTTCAGGACAGGTTGCTATGGAAGAATACACCAAGCTATTTTATAAAATTAACATATTCAATGGGAGCACACCTACAGGAGGCGATATCACGGGCATGAAAAAGTAGGGGCACATTCGTAACCATTGCTTTCAATGGATTTTTAAAGCAAATTAATTTCGTTTTTTCTAATTATTCACCAAGCAATTATCTGTAAACCATGACACAGCCTCATAAACACTGTCTTGTAGTAGTGACAACGCTTTATTGTAACATACATGTTTCGTTAACAGAACAGTGTCGTCTACGTACAGAAATACAAGACATTTTGGAACAGCAGCAGTAAAATTGTTTATGAATATATTAAATAAAAGAGGAGATAAAATGGATCCCTGTGGTACACCAGCTTTTAAGGGAAGCCTATTACTGAAAGGTAACTGATTGTGTAACTGCACTACATAGGAACGATCAGAAAGATAATTTTTAAGAAAGTCGTAGAATGGACCCCTAAAGCCAAGAAAATAAATTTTTTTCAAGCAATATAGAGTGGTTTACGGTGTAAAACGCTTTAGAGATATCAAGAAATAAAGCACAGGCAAACATGTTATGTTCCAAAGCATCATTGAGTTCATCGGAAAATTCCTCAAGTAGATCAATTGTGGCACGACCTGCGACAAAACCAAACTGGTAGCTTGAAATGAGCGAAAATTTATCTAGAAAGGAAGTCATGCATTGCAATAAGAATTTCTTAATTATTCGGGATAAGATAGGTAAAACTTAAATGGGTCGGTTACTGTCAAGGCTATCTTTTCGTCCACCTTTAAATAGTGGCTTTACAATTCCTGTTTTTAAGTCTTATGGGATAGAAGCCGTCCCCAGGAATCCATTCAGCATGAAAAGCAGAATTTCTGATAATGCGTCCAGATTCCGCTGCAGCAAAGATACAGAAATACCGTCAATACCTGCTGGTTTCTGCCTTTTGAAGCCGGAAACTATTCTAGTGAGGTCATCTATGGTTAAAGTAATAATAATAATAATAATAATAATAATAATAATAATAATATAATAATAATAATAATAATAATAATAATAATAATAATAATAATAATAATAA
>NW_023612442.1:7500-63541 GCF_013339725.1 Rhipicephalus microplus
ACCTAACTTTCTGTTTTCCCCTCACGCGTTTGCCTTCTCTGGGATACCAGTCGGTTGCCCTTAAAAATGAGTAATTATCTTGCGTACGTGCTACGTGCCCGGCTCATGTCTATTTCTTCTTGATTTCAACATATGATATCCTTAACCCTTCTTTGTTCCCTGACCCTCCCTACTCCCTTATTTTCCCGTAGGGTACCCTTATAATATTCCTTTTCCTCGTTCACTGCGTCGTCCTTAATTTAAGCTGAACCCTCTTTGTAAGCGTCCAGGTTTCCGCTCCATAGGTAAGTACCGGCAAGATGTAGCTGTTATATATCTTCCTCTTGAGAGCTAGTGGCATATTACCATTCATAATTTGAAAATGCTTGCCGAATACAATTCACCTCATTTTTATTCTTCTAGGTACTACACTCTGATGGTTCAAGTCCACGGTTACTACTTGTCCTAAGTAGACATATTCCTATAGAAATTTCAGCGTCTCTCCACCTATCGCAAAGCGCTGTTTGCGGCCGAGACTGTTGCACGTTACTTTAGTATCATGCATGTTAATTTTCAGACCTACTCTTCTGCTTTCCGTGTCCAGTTCAGTAATCATGAGCTGTAATTCCTATTCTGAGTTCCTCATCAAGGCAATGTCATCAGCGAATCGCAGGTTATCAAGCTACTCTCTAGTAACTCTTATCCCTAACTCTTCCCAATCTAGGGCCATGAAAACACCTTCTAAACACGCAATGAGTAGCATTTTGGAGATCGTGTCTTCCTGCCTTACACCTTTATTAATTTGGATTCTGTCGCTTTCTTTACGGATAATTATGGTGGTTGTGGAGATAATGTAGATTTCGCCGAGTATGTTCATGCAAGGTTCTTCGGTGCCCTGATTCCATAGTGCCTACAAAACAGCTGATGCCTTGACTGAGTCAAACGACTTCTGGTAATCTATGAAGGCTATGTATAGGGGTTGCTTGTATTTCAGATATCTGTATTACCTGAATGACAGTATGAATATTTTCTACTTTGGAGTGGCCTGTACAAAATCATGCTTGGTTCTTTGGTTGATTTACACCTAATATCGCCCTAATTCTATTAGGTATTTGTTGTAAATAGCTTGTAGAGAGTAGACTACAAGCTCATCGGCCCGTAATTTTTGAAGCCCTTGACGTCTCCTTTATTATGGACTAAGAGGATGCCAAGTTGGTTACCGAGTTTACTGGCGGAACATGGGAGAGGCGTTTGTCCTGCAGTGGACGTAGTCAGGCTGATGATGATGATGATGAAGAAGAAGATAATGTTGGCGTTATTCAAAGATATGGTACCCTTCCCATGAAGAGAGACTTCGTATGTAAGGTGGCCAGTTTTTCTAACACAATTTATCCGCCATCTTTCAGCAGATCTATTGTTAACTTATCCTCACCACACAGCCACGTATTGCCTCTTTGCATTTGGTTTAGGGCTTTCATTACTTCTGCTGTCATTACTGGTAGAATGTCGAATTTCACTGAGATAATATTGCTTTTTACGATGCAATTCTCGTTGTTTCGGCTTCTGTACGGCTCTTTGTAGAACTCCTCCGCCACGTAAACTATTCTATTCATAGTGTCAAGACGTTACCTTCCTTGTTCCTTAATGCATACATCCAATTTTTGAATATATGCGCAAGTTTGCCTTCGCAGCTTTTAGACTTCTGCCGCTTTTTACGGCCTGCTTGATTCTCTCCATGTTATATCTTCTGATGTCGCTTACCTTACGCCTATTGATTAACTTCGAAAGCTCCACTAGCTCTATTTTGTCGGTTGCATTTGAGGCTTTCATGGTTTGTCACGTATTTTCGTCTCCTGGGATAGTTTATCAGTGTCTTTTCTAATGACTGAACCTCCTACTTTTATTGCACACTCTTTGATGATACTAGTGTCATCAATTGGCAGATTGAGAGTTAACGATGAACTCTGCGCTGGAGTGCTGCATTCTGGCAGGGGCAACAGAAGGGAAACTACTAATGGAACACACGCAGTTTCTCTGGAGCAAATGGCAGGGTCAGAATGGAAGGTGATTGTGCGTCTCTTTTCGTGCCTGAGTGGGCACGCTGGGCAAAGAGACGCTACGCTAGCAAAACGTCAGCTCCGACGCGAGGGGCAACTGACGCGACCGGCGTTCGGTGACGCACCCATAGTTGGCACCGTTTCAAGGCACGGGGTGTTTGCGACTTCCGGTCGAATCTGCCCATTTTCGCAGAGTAGAAAATGTTGCTCCGCGGAGTAGATTTCGCGACGCAGCTGCTTCAGATTTGCCAATGAAACGTACAGAGAGCATTCCTATTCTGCCAATGCAATAGACTTGCTCCGCATGGAGCAAAAGAAAGTATTACCGGAAGTGCTTCGAATCTACCTGTGGATGACACCATGTGTTAAGGCTAACATCGGTTTTATTTATTTGTTTAAATTTCACCTACATCACCGTAATGCATTACGTGGGGGAGGTACAGATAATAATTGACTATACAGTTTTCAATCGAAACAATAGATACAACAAATACAACAGCACTCAAGATATTTTAAGAGAAAAAGAAAAACACTCGAATGTTGGTGAGTGAAAACAACGTCACAGTCATGCATTTGTAAACACCCACATGCTTCGAGAGAACAAACCATTCTTAGTGGCAGTGATATTGTAGGCGTTGTTACAAGGAACAAAAAAAGGATTCATTATCAGTTTCATTGACGAGATCATCCGGTAGACGGTTCCATTCCTGTATTGTTTTTACGAAAAAAGAACTACTGAAAGAGTGGGTTTTGTAGCGGTATTCTAATATTTTTCGTGAATGGTCTTGACAATTAGAGACGCACGTTGATGTGAACAGATAATCAAGAGGGTTAATGGCATTTCCATTATAATATATACGATGAAGAAATTTAAGCCTCAGTTTCTGCCTCCTTACCATCAGTGTCTCCCATTTCAATGCTCGTTTCATTTCTGTGATGCTTGCAAAGGAATTATAGTTGTTGCTAACAAATCTGGCTGCTTGGTTTTGAACTTGTTCCACTGTGTCAATCAAATATTGCTGATGGGGATCGCAGATTACGCAAGCATAATCTAGAATAGGTCTTACATACATGAGATAAAGGGTTTGTTTCACGGTCTGTGAAGCTTGCCTAAAATTTCTGCGTATGAAGTATAGCATCCGGCCTGCCTTGGTCACAGTTATGTCAATGTGTTTATTCCACTTAAAATTGTCAGATATATAGACGCTAGATACTTATACTAAGATTCATTGCTAATTATTGGATTATGTATTTCGTATGTTATGTCTAGTTTACCTCGCTTAGAGCCACGAATCTATTCTGAAGCGAAACTTTGAATTCTTCTGCTTTCCCTCTCGCGGCTATCTCATTAATTGTCTTCTTGCGTATTAGTTTATGCCTTTCCTTTTTTAAAATTTAGACGAATCCGAGTTCTTACCATGTTATGGTCACTGCATGGGATCTTGCAGTCTACTTCGACAACCTGTGGAATGCCTGGGTGTGCACATAGAATGAGGTATATTTGATTTTGAGTTGCGCCATTATGACTCCACCACTTCCACTTCGGTTAGCACGTTTTCTGTAGAATGAACTTAATATCCGTAAATTATTATATCCTGAGAACTCCACTAACAACTTCTCTCTGGAATTTCTAGAGTCAATCCTATATTACCTCACTGCATGGTCTCCAGCCTGTTTCTTGCATACTTTGGCATTAAAGTCGCTCATCAGCATAGTATACTATGTCTTTATTTTATTAACTGATGACTCGACCTATTTGTAGAAGTGTTAAGCAAATGATCATCATGGCTTGATGTAGGCACATGGGCGTGTACTACCTTCATCTTGTACCTTTTGTTAAAGTTAATTACGGTACTTGCCACCCCCTCGCTGATGCGATAGTATTCCTCTATGTTGCAGATCTAATTGGTAGACCCAACGTACAGAGGGAATCGATGACATGCGAAGCACGTATGAGGGAGGTTGATATGTAACTTTAAAATCAGCAGAACGTAACGAGGTGGAGGCAAATTATGGCACACATGATTTCCATGTCATGATTATCAAGTCTGGACGTGTCATCTAACTTCGTCGTCTATTCACGTCCCGTGATACCAAATTTGGTATATGTGGAGCAAGCGAAACGTCCGGGAGTGTGCTATGAGCCTAGCATATAGTCAAGTTATACATGACACGCATGCCATGATTATCATGTTTGGACGTGTCATTTATTTTCGTCTTCCATTCACGTCACGTGATAACAAATTTGATATATGTGGAACTAGCGAAACGGCCGCGAGCACGCTATGAGGATAGGATACAGTCATGTTTTGCATGACACGCATATCATGATTATCTTGTTTGGACATGTTATTTTACTTCATTGTGTATTCAAGTCACGTCACACCAAATTTGGTATATTTGTAGCTAGCGAAACGGCCACGAGGGCGCTATGAGTGTCGCATGTAGTCATGTTTTACACGACACGCATGCCATAGTTATCATGTTTGGACATGTCATTTATCTTCGTCGTCCATTAACGTTACGTAATAACAAATATGGTATATAAGACGCCAGAGAAAAAGCCCTGAGCACAACAGGAGCGTGGTATTTTGTCATGTTCTTACATGGCGCGCATGTGATAATTATCATGTTTGGACGTGTCATTTTCCTTAGTCGTCCGTTCGCGTTACGTAATAACAAATTTGGTATATGCGAAGCGACCACGGGCAAGCGAAAGAACCGCGGCTGCACCATGAGCGTGGCGTGTAGTCATGACTTACATGACATGCATGTCATTATTTCCACGTTAGGGTATGTCGCTTGTGTTCGCCATGCAGTCATGACATGCCATACTTGTTTTGGAACATGTCAAGTGAACTAAACTACCACAAGAGCAGCAAGGCCATGTAATGTAAATCATGACATCCATGACATACATTACATCATTTTTATGTCATGACTAGTCACTTATGCTCGTCATACAGTCATGTTCATACCCAGAAATTCAGGACATTGCTTTTAGTTCACCGTTTTTCACACCACGAGGCGTACAGACCTTCATGGCATACATCATAATGCACACCACATCTGCAGAGTTTTTTTTTTTTGAGGTTTTACCATGATCAACGTCCACTTTCTCACAGATTTACCAACAAGTGATTTTTTTACCCCTTTTTGCTGCTTTCCTGCACTGTTGGTTTGCGAAAGCTCTTCAGAAAAAATCCACCCATCGTAATCCTACGAAATTGAAACACAAAGAGAGGTTGTTCTACCGTATGTACCACTAGAGTGCAATTAGGGAACAACTTATCGTTGCGCTACAATGAGCTTTCCAAAATATCACTCCATACATTTTCAACGAATACACAAAAGTGTCTCGGGAAAAGAATCCAGCTGGCCATTTAAAACTAATCACGTTGTACAGCATATAAAGACGTTGTCAGTATGAAGTGCCTGAAGTGCGATTAGCAAAAAAAAAAAAATGGCCCTGTATCTGCATGTTTTCACTGTAAATGTCGTCGAAAGACTATAGTCTTCCGCCTGGAGAGGGTGAACAAAACGTTTATTTGATGTTCTGCGCGAGAAAATTGGTGAATGGTATTCTGGGGGCGCTGCGTTAGAGTGCCACGATGCGTGCAGTGAAGGCGAACGAGTGCATCGAGGCACGTGAGACATGAACGCTATCTCTGGCAGGTATCTCGAAAAACGAAGCGCGCGGCCTGCGTGCCCGTCTTGGAGGCGATAAGGTGTAAAACACAAGGCGATGGGTAGGTGCCACCACTGTGTCGTCTTAGCAAAGCGTTGTAAATAGTTGCCTTTTCGTGCATAGCATTGTATTGTCACTGTAGCATGATGAACGCTACGATCCTTAGAATTACTTATGTATACCTTCTCTACTATAAAGAGACACATACAGAATATTGACTTGTTGTGCCTCAGATATGCGCAATAGTTGCTTTTTAATCGACAATCACAAGTATGATCGCCAAAACTTGAGCATTATTGGTGGGCTCTGTTCATTTTAGCCGTTTCAAGTACCGTTTCGGATGACAGACAGACATCTCCACCGACATACATACATACATGCATGCCTACATACATACATACATACATACATACTACATACATACTACATACATACAATACATACATACATACATAATACATACATACATACATACATACATACATACATACATACATACATACATACATACATATACATACATACATACATACATACATACGGACAGACAGACAGACTAAAATTTTTGCGTTGAAGGTCCCCAAGAAAGACTATCGCCTTTGAAGTTAGGCATCGCTCAGTAATCATTTTTGAAAAACGCTCCTCATAGCGTTACGCCCGGTGCTTCCTCTTGGGATCGGCTTTGCCGCACTAGTAGATTTCCCAGATTGCTGGACATATACCAAGCAATTCGGGACATTGCTTGTAGCTCACCGTTTTTACACCACGTGGCGTACAGACCTTCATGTCATACATCATAATGCACAACACATCTGTAGACTTTTGCTGAGGTTTGACCTTGATCAATGACCACTTTTTCATCGATTTACCAACAAAGAATTTTTTTACCCCTTTATGGCTGCTTTCCTGCACTATTGGTTTGGGAAAATTCTTCAGGAAAAAAATCCACCCAGCGTAATCCCACAAAATTGCGAACACAAATGCAGGTTGTTTTACCGTACGTTCCACTGGAGTGCAACGAGCGAATAACTCATTGTTGTGCTACAATCAGCGTTTCCGGTCTTCTACTTTCGGCCGGTCTTCTGGCTTTCGCTGTGCTTGTGCTGTGCCTTCCGCGCAGGCCTGGCGTTTTTTATATGTCCATACTGTAGGGGAGCACGAGATGGGGTACTGTTATTCTATTTCCATTTTTTATGGCACAAGCACATAGCGACTTTATGTGTGTAAAGGAGGACACCGGCACTCGCCCCCAGCCAAAATAAAGTTGAGCGTTGGCTAGAATGTAATGAAGCCCCACTAATTAAAGTAAACACTTTTATAAATAGAAGATAATGGTTAAAGTAAAGATTTGTACGATGCAAATGCGGTATCAGAGAGCAAGTTTAGGAAAGCAAAAGACGAATTATTTGTCAAGATACTTAATGAAATATAATTGAATGATACCATTAATAGAGGAGACTGTCTACTTGTGGGTATGTTTTATCAAGATGGCTCATACTCACAACACATCAATCTTATTTCATTCATCCTTTGACTTATTGGACTGGAAGGTGGTGAAAAAAAAAAACAATCCTAGAGAATTGTAGTGTATACAGGATGGGAGAAGGCCATGGGGGGCCCACCAGTTCCACTACTGTTTCGCAGGTTCGTGGATGCAATTTGGAAGAGAGGTAAGGTAGGGGATGTGGATGAGGAGAAAAATATAGATGGTTTGGAAAGTAATAGAGAGTAATGATATGTTGTTTAGAGGAAGGATGGGAGAGGGTGTGGTAGAGTAGGCGGAAGAGTGTTGGATAGTATTGTGTAAGAAAGAAACAGTTGAAGACGATGTGACTACCACCGGGAATACTAGCACCACCTCTTTTGAAGAGGTGGTGCTAGTATTCTTTTGCAAGCCCAGCCTTTGAGACTGGGCTTGCAACTATCACAACCTGATCTTCTTTCATTTGGAGCCTCTACACTGGGTTTCAGCCACAGAGATGTTTTATTCGCCGTTCAAAAATACATCACTGCGACCAAACAATTTTCTTGCTAAATTACTGTCTCACTATTTTTCTTCTTTTTTTCAGCAAACTTGATATCGGTATTTTAATTCAAAATTAAGTTACAAAAAATTTGTAGGAATGATGCATTGCTGAAAGTTTAGGGCAAATTCACCTTATAATCGGCCAATCCCCTTCTTTGGGTACGAGCCATTTGCACAGGGAAACAACAACAACAACAACAACAACAAAGCATGAGCAGGTGCCCGGCCGACACACCAGCGAGCATTTATTGAACATTCTTTGAATATGTTGAAATGTTAGGTAATGTATATATTTACTTGACGTAGAGTTAAACAATTTCAATTTTATGTTATGAGATTTCTGGCCTTATAGAGTTTTTTTTTTCATCCAGTCTCTCACCTTCTATAGATTCGGGGCTCTGGTTCCATTGGGTCCAACAAGTCTTGAATTTCTGGGTAATATCGAAGGATGAAGTTTAAGCCACTTTATTATTATTATAATTTTTTGCTTGTATTTGCGTATCAAGTTTAGTTAGTGTGGGCGTCAATGTCACTTCGTGTCTTTTGTGATGTTTTGTATACTGTCTTGATAGTCTTCGTTTTTTCTCTTTGAGTTTGAATTACAGTGCCTGTGGGAAATCCTCGGCCTTTATTTCCCACAAACACTATGAATGCATACAATAAAGCTATGAAAGTCGATGACCAAAAGTGAATCAGAGTTCTAGGAAAGTGAACCAAATGTTCACGAAATACCAGCGGCTAGTGCTACTAAACACTAAGATAGCATAAATTTTTCTCTTTTTTTTTAACGACAGAAGACCGACGATGTGGTCTTCCCGTACCCATCGTGGGAACGCTCCATACCCAGTCTTGTCCTTACAAAAATGGGGCGAAGATTCTTCTGGACCCTGAATAAGTTTACTGCTTACATACCTGGGCTACAACACAACTGTGTACGTCCCATTGAAAACTATCACTACGCGCGTTACAGACGTGATAGAACCTATCAGTTCTGGTGGAACAAGGCTCGCAAAACAATATTCAGTTATGCCAATTTTGCCTAGATGAAGCAAGTCACCGAACATAAACGGAAAAATGACTCAGAGAAGAAATTCATAGTGATAAGTTATAAAATGCATAAGAAGCAACCCTGATTCTCTTCTCTAAACAGCAGCGTTTCGTTACGACGAAGCTGTCATTCCTTGTCAGTCATACAATGGACCACTTTCACGTTCGTGACGCCCCCTGGAGCGCTCTTTTGACAACGTAATGTGTGACGAAGGCACCGGAAAGGCAGGGAGAGTGGCACGAGATTGTTTTTTTTTTAAAGCTTGTGGCGACTTCACGGCAGTCGTTGCACTCCTTCATTTGCCCAACTTGATGGTCGCGGCTTTCTCTGAGCGTGATAGGCGTAAAAAATAAAACTAAAAAGAAGTCTGCCTGAAGAGATTCAGGGGCCCTTTGACGCTTCGCATGTGTCGATCGGCAGTCGGTGTGTCCGACCCCTATACACTTTCACGCCACCGAGTCTGTCGCCGACGGATACCGAAGGGTCGTCTTGCTCGGATAGCCAATGTATTGCTTACTTCGGTGCACCAGAACAGCTGCGTAGACAAGGACGAGTGCTGTGCCGTTGACGTACAACCTGCAGACTTTGCACCGCTGTGGAGAGTACTTTTCGGTATTATCACATCGAGAACATGTTTATTACAGCCCATATACGCTCAATTACTTCTTGGCATATGCAATACAGACGAAATGTTCACAGGAATTTGGGAATCTAGTCTGTGGAAGATTTCCAAGTGACGCATTCATCATGGCAATGAGTGACAAGGCCGCTGATAAACATTTTATGGGGCAGGCTGCCTATGATGGGCAGTGAATGCTGGTGACTATAAATCCATCGCAGGAGATAACAAACTGACACAACAATTAGAGATTGCTGATGATCACAGAGGACAACAAAGCAGAAAACTGGACAAGTTTGTATGTATTCATCGTTACTGGAGAGCGCACAATAACGACGCCGACAGAGGACTATACGGTAAATATTGACGGGAGTGGGATTCACATTAGCGCTTTGCAAATATTGGAAAACAATAAATCGACCTGTAGGGACCACCACTGCCGTTTATCATATTTATATTTATTTATTTATTTATTTATTTATTTATTTATTTATTTATTTATTTATTTAATGCCGACAGCAACCGTTTGGTCACCAAGGCAGGGGTGGTGACAATGAAGAGAAGGTTACATTTGTTACAATTTAGTGCTGTGTTATACCAACAACAAAAAAACGGTAAAATACATAAGCACCGAAAGAGTCATGCAATGAATGATACTAAGCTGGGGATTTCGAACGGCATAATAATAATGTGGGGGGGGGGGGGGGGGGCTTAACGTTCCAAAACCACCATATGATCACGAGAGAAGCCGCAGTGAAGGGCTCCGGAAATTTCGACCAAGTAGGCTTATTTAACGTGCACCCAAATCTGAGCACACGGGCCTACTGCATTTTCGCCTCCATCAAAAATGCAGCCGCCAAAGCCGGGATTCGATCCCGCGACCTGCGGAGTAGCAGTCGAGCGCCATAACCGCAGCGGGGCAATTCAAAATAGAAGAGCCCAACATTTGATGCAATGAACAATCATACTATAAAAATTGCAATGAACAATCACAAATAAGTAAGTCTCTTTAAAAAAAAATCGCACCCGCAAAACAAAAGCAGAAAACAATGGCCAATGAAAAAGTTCAGACGCTAACGTGCTCACCACCTCGCTTGAGAGCCAATTCTACTCAATTTGGTCATTGGGCAAAAAACAAACAAACAAACATCACAGGCATTTGTTCTGCATTTGCGGCACTAAGAAGCACCTTGTGTTTCGTTCTAGAAGGTCGCGACGTATTAAATTGCATGTAAACTATGATACTCTAGTTTAATCCGACAGTTATTTATGTTGCACCTCATCTTGTCATAATGCAACTTCCGCCATGACGCGATTGGGTGAAGACCTGAGACGTGCCTACCATATTCATTGTAAGTGGAACAAGGTGCCTTTTTCTGTATGCGTTTTTTGCGACTAATTCATGTTTTAGCGTATATGTTACCCAAACTACATCGGTATATTCATGTAATGGTTGAATAAGGGATGTGTATGCGACTAATTTTGTTTTGCTGTTACAGTGTTTCAAGCGATGCATGAGCAACCAGAGGTGTTGCGAGGCTGTAAAGACAATTATTTTGTACACGGAGCTCCAGTTTAATGCAGCGTCAATAGATAAATTTAAGTATTGAAGCTGTTGAACACGGCAATTAGGTTATGGTTTATATTGCCTGCGTAGGAAGAACTTTTTTACGTGTTACTGACCTCGGGGCGCACTTCACAGCAGTCATCCCGCACGATTGCCAACAATTATTTAGAGTCATTAAATAAGTAGACTATTAGTACGCTTTGATCCTCCATTGCATCTATATTGTGATAGATGACACAGTCGTCTGCGAAAGGACGGTTGTTCACAGAATAGGTGATGGCTAAGTCGTTCAGATAAATAAGAACAGATGGGGCCAGGGACGGTGGCTTGAGTTACCACAGAAAGGACTGGTACTGCTTAAGATTTCAATTTTGCAGTTCACAACGTGTTGAAAGTGATAAAAAATATAACAATCAGGCTACTATGCAAGATGATTGTCATCTAAAGTGCTGTATGTTTTGCCATTATATTTGAATTGTACACATGGTCAAATGTTTTTTGGAAATCGAGAATGACTACATTCATTTGACCACCTTCATCCAGCGTTGCGATAAGCTAGTTCGTAATAAGAAGCAGCTGTGACCCCATCGACGGGCCCCGCTGAAAACCATGCTGGATACTCACGAAAACGTTCACAGTTTCCGTAAACGGGTTCATGTGTTTAAGTGTGAAGTTTTCGATAACCTCGCTGGCAGTTCGCTATACAAAAATTGGCCTAAAGATTATTGAAATATGCTTATCAGCAGATGGAGGAATCTATAGCACCCGTGCCATTTTTCAATATTCAGGAGCGTCACCTTTATGAAAACTTCCACTAAGGATAATAAATAAATATTTCGTGCACCATTCAGTGTATTTGTAGAAAAATCAGTCAGCACCATTACCCGGCCCGGATGACTTAATCGCGTCAGCGTTAAGGGCTAAAAAAAAGCCTTGTTGGCTCATACGAGGTCAGGTACATTTTGACTTTTGCTATAAATTCGGCAATGGTATGTGTTCTTCGTAGAAAATTGTTCAAAAATTGGTCATTAAAAGCTTGCGTTATTATACATGTATCTGTAACATCAGAGCTGTTAAGGCAAAATTTGCATAGAGGCCTCTCTTATTTGTTAGACGCCTCCAGAACGTTTGCTGATTTGCATGCTAAAAAAGTGATACTTTGATGAAGCAATGTTTTTATGAAATCAATTTCGAGAAGACCCTACAAGTCGTGAATGGAAGGTCTCTCTTCCTCTCTCTCTCTCTCTCTCTCGCACACACACACACACACACACACACACACACCACACACACACATATATATATATATATATATATATATATATATATATATATATATATATATATATATATATATATATATATATGGCCACAAGGCAGTAGTGGGATTGGGGCATAAAGCGGTAGCGGGTCTCTGCCTAGAAGTAAAGACTACGAAGTGGATAGAGGCTGGTCCCAGCCCACCAGTGTGCCAGTCATTGTCGTCGCGTGTGTAAACATCGTAAATATCCGCAAATATACGTTTCCTTGTAAGATTATTGGTGGAGGGTCTGGGTACGCCTACCTGGCTCTCCCGGCAAACCAACACAAAACTTCGGAGTGGTCGCCACCTTCATTTTCCTGCAATGGCTCAACAGGCCAACCCACAAGAGCAACAGCAGCGGCCTCCTTTGATTCTCCTGCCTCCGCGAGACCCCGGAACCTTCTCGGGCTCAGGCAAGGACAAGTTAAATGTCGAATATTGGGTCGCACTGTACGAGCGCATGAGCGAATACTATAGGTGGGACCCCACTTTGATGCTGGCCAATGTTGTATTTTACTTGCGGGATACGGCACTCATCTGGTATGAGACGCATGAGTCGGGGTTGACCAGCTGAGACATTTGCAAACTGAAGCTTGCCGAGTTGTTCAGCAGGCCATTTGGGTGACAGCAGGCCGCGAGAAAAGATCTGGTATGTCACGTGCAGACATCGACGGAGCCATATGTGTCTTATATACAGGACGTATTGGGCCTCTGTCGAAATGTGGACGAGAACATGAGCGAAACTGACAAAATCGCCCACATAATAAAGGGAATTGCCGACGAGGCCTTTAATCTGTTGATCGTTAAAGATTGCACCACCGTCGACGCGGTGGTGAAGGAATGTCAGCGCTTTGAGTACGCCAAAAACCATCGTATAACCCACCAGTTTGCGCGCCTGCCTAATACTGCAGCCACTTCGACCTGCGAAGATTGCCCCAGGTTCACGCAAGCTGCATCATCCGAAAATGTCACCCGGATTGTTCGCCGCGAACACGAAGCAATGGCTCCTGGAGCCATCGATTCCGACGCCCCTCAAGATAACGCGTCCACCGTCTCCCTCTTCCAAGCCGTCGTTCGCCAAGAAATAGCAAATCTCGGCATCGCACCTGTTTGCGCTGTTCGCACTACGGAGAGTTCGGCTTCGGTTAACCAAACCCTGGTGTACCCTTCACGCTACCCTTCCCGCTACCGGAACCCTGCTGAATGGAGGACGTCGGATGATCGACCGATTTGCTTTCACTGCTCTCGCGCCGGACACATTGCGCGCTACTGTCGCAATTGTTGGACATCCAATTCATCCTGGAACACTGGGGCAGGGCGTCGCCTTGAAGGCAACTCTCGTCGGTTTTCTACTCTGTTTGATCCCCAGCCTGCTGCTATTAATGTTCAGGGCCGAAGGTTCAGCCGGCCACCATCACCCCAAGGCCGCCGATCTTGCTCGCCGATGATTCCTCGATCCAGGTCACCTGCACAACTTGGGCTCTCAACCTCGGGAAACTAGACCATGCAGCTCCCGGAGGGGACGCTGCATTAACGACCCGGTCTGCAAATCCTCTGTTGAAGATTCCTACACGCCACAATATTTTGGACCTTTTGGTCGACTACGTAGCCGTTACAGCCCTCATAGACACTGGCGCACAAATTTCCGTCATGAGCGCTGCTCTCTGTGTTAAACTGCAAAAAGTGATCACACCTCCTCCTAAGTGTGCAGCAATGTTTGCCGATGTGAGCACATCTGCCGTTCTCAGCATGTGCACCTCTCACTTGTGTATTGATGACCGTCAGACCGTCGTATTGTTCACCGTGCTTGAGCAGTGCCCACATGATGTGATTCTCGGTCTCGACTTTCTCTCTGCGCACTCCGCCCTTATCGACTGCTCGACGGGCCTTCTTCAGCTGGAACTGCCTTTTGACGCCGCTGTTGCCCGTGATGCTCGAAGTCGCCTTTGTGCCACCGAGTTCCTGCATCTTCAGCCGCAAGCCGTGACTTACGTGCAGCTCATGTGTGATCCGCCTGTGCGCGATGGTGAATGTGTCGTCTCACTCATTACCGACGTTGTTTATTGATTGATATGTAGGGTTTAACGTCCCAAAACCACCATATGATTATGAGAGACGCCGTAGTGGAGGGTTCCGGAAATTTCGACCACCTGGGGTTCTTTAACGTGCCCCCAAATCTGAGCACATGGGCCTACAACATTTCCGCCTCCATCGGAAATGCAGCCGCCGCAGCCGAGATTCGAGCCCGCGACCTGCAGGTCAGCAACCTTAGCCACTAGACCACCGCGGCGGGGCCATTATCGACGTTGTGCTAAAGCATTCCATTGCTGTTCCGCGCACAGCCGTGAGAGTACGCCACAACCAGACCTATTTGTCTCTTTTGAACTTTGGTTTCTCCGCGCACGTACTGCTTGCTGGTATTAAACTAGGCGTCGTGTCGTCGTTGCAAGAGTGTGATATCTCTGAACTGTCAGCTGAGCAACCTATTCCGCACGTCAACTTGCTCACTGCGCCCAACCTTTCAACCATTGACATTGCCAAAATGATAGCGCCAGATCTTTCGCCCTCCGAAGCACAAGAGCTCCACCGTCTCTTGACATTCTATGTGGACATATTCGATCTTGACAACCGCCCTTTAGGCCAGACATCAGTTGTGACCTATCACATCAACACCCGCGATGCCAACCCAATACATCACCGCCCTTACCGTGTCTCCGCTTCCGAACGCTATGTCATCCAGAAAGAGGTCGAAGAAATGCTGGCCAAAGGCGTCGTCGAAATCTCTTAGAGTCCGTGGGCATCCGCAGTTGTGCTTGTCAAGAAGAAGGAAAACACATGACGGTTTTGCGTCGACTATAGACATCTCAACAAGGTCACTAAGAAGGACGTTTACCCCTTACCAAGAGCGTCTCTCATAATCATAGAGTGGTTTTGGGACGTTGAACCCCACATATCAATCAATTAATTACCCCTTACCAAGAATAGATGGCGCCCTTGACTGCCTTCATGGCGCAAAGTCTCTGCTGCCTTTGGACCAAAATAAGGTTCTCACTCACTCACTTTTCTCGCCCATTGCCCTTCGATCTGGTTATTGGCAGATCTCTGTTGACCCACGGGACATAAAAAAACAGCATTTGTAACCCCCGATGGGTTATATACATTTAAAGTAATGTCGTTTGGTTTTGCAATGCGCCGGCCAGCTTTGAGCGCATAATGGATTCCCTTCTGCACAGCTTCAAATGGTCTACTTGCTTGTGCTACTTAGATTATATAATTGCTTTTTCACAGACGTTTGCAAGTCATCTTGAGTGACTGTCCAGTACTCTCATAGTGTTCCGTAACGCTGGTCCCACGCTGAACTTCTCCAAATGTTATTTCGGCCGTCGCGAACGCCTGTACTTGGTCACCTCGTTAACGTATCTGGGGTACAGCTCGACCCGGCCCAAATTCGCCCAGTCACTCCATTTCCCGTACCCTCCTCTGCTAAGGATTTCAGGAGGTTCCTTGGTTTGTGCTTCTATTTCCGTCGCTTTATCCGGAATTTTGCCGATATTGCGCGGCCTCTCACCGAGCTTCTTAAAAAAGATGTCCCATTTACTTGAAATTGGCCTCAAAGTGCGGCATTCACGGCGCTCGTTGCAGCCCGTACGACTACGCCAGTATTAGTCCACTTTAATCAGACTGTAACGACAGAAGTTCGTACTGACGCGAGTGGCCACGGAATTGCTGTCATCATGGACGTGACTGCGTCATCGCCTACGCCAGCCACCTTTTGTCCCCTGCCGAGAATAACTATTCCATCACCGAAAGAGAGTGTCTTGCTCTTGTTTGGGCGGTCGCTAAACTTCGCCCGTACCTGTTCGGCCGCACTTTTACTGCTGTAACTGATCATCATGCGCTCTACTGGCTTTCGTCGCTCAAGGATCTCAAGGGACGTCTTGGTCGTTGGTCTCTCCGCCTCCAAGAATACATTTATTCGGTCTTGCATAAATCTAGTCACCTCCATCAGGAACCAACATCGCTTCCAGCTGGCCTCCTTCACCCTATTGAGATCCCTGCTGAACCATTCTACCACGGAGGGCTCGACCTTCTCGGGCCATTTGCCACTTCTGCATCCGGCAACAAATGGGTTGCCGTGGCGACTGACTACGCGAAACGTTACGCGATCACCCCCACTCTCCGAACCAGCTGCGCTACCGATGTCACGTTCTTTCTACTGCACGAGATCATTTTGCATCACGGTGCTCCTCGACAGCTCGTTACTGACCAAGGCCGATACTTTTCATCTCACGTCATCCAGGATATCGTACGTTCCTGTTCCACAAACCACAAGTTCATAACGGTATACCATCCACAAACTAATGGATATACAGAGCGTCTGAATCGCACTATCACCCACATGTTGTCGATGTATGTTTCTCCAGACCACTGCGACTGGGACGCAACGTTACCCTACGTCACCTTCGCTTACAACTCCTCCAGACATGACGCCGCAGGCTATTCTCCGTTCTACCCTTTTATGGACGTGAACCCTCTCTGCCTTCCCGCTGGTTCAAGCTCCCCTGTCACATACGTCGGTGATGCCATAGAACAAGCCGAAGCAGCATGACAGATCGCCCGAGAACGACTCATACTTTGTCAAGCCTCTCAGAAAGATCGGCACGATGGTCACCACCGTGAAGTTTCGTATGCAACCGGTTATTTAGTACTCTTGTGGACCCCATGTCGTACATCTGCCTCTTAGAAAAGCTCTTATTTCGCTATGACGGACCATACAAAGTCCTATGCAAGGTCACTAACCTCACCTACGACATAAAGTGAGTCGTCGATGAAGCGCACTCATCGCCACCACCATCTACTGTTTTGCACGTCGTAAGACTGATACCTTATGTGTCGCCCAACACTGCGCTTTCATGACAAGCGCCGGGTCGGCGCTTTAACGCCGCGGGGTAGTGCCACAAGGAAGTAGTGGGATTGGGGCATAAAGCGGTTGAGGGTCTCTTCGTGGAAGAAAAGACTACGAAATGGATAGAGACTGGTCCCAGCCCGCCAGCAGCCATTGTCGTCGCGTTATCCACAAATAAACGTTTCCTTGTAAGAATATATATATATATATATATATATATATATATATATATATATATATATATATATATATATATATATATATATATAAAGGAAAGAAGTGCATACTTAAGGGCTCATTTTTCAATGTTTTACACAATATAATGAGATCTAACAGACATTAATGCCAAGGAAAGTATAAGGGCAGATATTAAACTGAATTGTAATGTAATTGTGAAGACAGAAAAGTGGGTGAAAAGATAACTTGCCTTGGGCAGAAACCAAACCTGCGAACTTCGAATATATATAGGCGGCGAAACAGACACAACACCCGTTCATCGGTCAAGCTGTTCAATTCCCTTTCTTCGTCGTTCTCCGACGCACTCGTCTTTTGAACAGTGACAATATATATATATATATATATATATATATATATATATATATATATATATATATATATATATATATATAAATATATATATATATATATATATATATATATATATATATATATATATATATATATATATAATTTATTAGACAATAATGCCAAGGAAAGTATAGGGGAGGTTATAAGACCGAATTGTAAGCTAAATGTGAAGAAAGAAAAGTGGGTGAAAAAGTAATTTGCCATGGGCAGGAACCGAACCTACGACCTTCGAATAACGCGTTTGATGCTCTACCACTGAGCTACCACAGCGGCCATCCTCCCAGCCACTTCATTAGGTATATATGTGAATTGAAACGTGGGAGTGTCAGTAAGCGCCCTCAGTAGCCATGGTGGTGAGTCTGGCGCACTCTTTATGAGCCTGTGCGGCGTCACGTAGCACGTGAACTTGTTACGAGCTGGCAGCTGACCAATAACCTCTCGTATACAATAATAATAATAATAATAATAATAATAATAATAATAATAATAATAATAATAATAATAATAATAATAATAATAATAATAATAATAATAATAATAATACTATTGTAATAATAATGATACATTATTATTATTAATAATATTATTATTATTATTATTATTATTATTATTATTATTATTATTATTATTATTATTATTATTATTATTATTATTATTAATGCTGATATCAGCAGAGAGTGACAAACAAGGAACAAAGCGAGAGAGCAACAACAGACAGTACGAGCGCGGACTGCTGTACCAAGTCAGATAAGACAACCTTTCGTGCTGCTTGAATGCACCCCTCTAAAATAACAAGGCACTGGCTGAGTAGCAGGAAATACACGCCGCAGTGGTTCAGTGGCGATGACGTTCTGCAGCTGTGCGAGGTCTATTACCGGCCGCGGAGGCCGCGTTGCGACGGGAGAGGAATGCAAAAAAAAAAATTCGGTATGCATTAAAGAAGCCTGCGGGTGGACACAGTTATTGCAGAGCACGAGGTACATTACGCCATCTCTGATAACGCCAGAGCTGCGTTTGCGCGTAAAATCTGGCGAATAGGTTGACTAACTGGAAATATAATCCCGCCCTGTTGGAAAACATGTATTCGTTGAATCGTTCGGCAAGATTACTAATTTTGTCAATTGGATACGTCACGCCAATTATTAGCCTGCGTGTGCTTCAACCGGCGAGCGGTCGTCGTTAGCCATATGTTTCCCGTTCACCGGAAAAAATAAACGACAGGTGAGCTGGCTGCGCTTCAGAGCGAGTACGCATTGTCGCCGTCGCTGTGATACGGCAGCAATGAAATAACAACGTCTGCACACTGGTGGCTGTCGTGACAACGCTGATAGTGCGATAAGACTACAGTTCCCTTTGGAAGGTCGACGTGGACTTTCCGTATCACACTTGGTTCTCAACGTGCTGTCTACGCATCCATCGTAGCAAGGTATGTATATATGCAGAGACTGTGCGCATGTCGAGAAAATCAAAAGCAGAACGCATCGTATGGCTCGAGCATAGCATGTTGCGATTTTTTTTTCATTCTTTCGTGCAAAGGGACGTACAGGAAGCCACAACCGTGCCGTTGAAGCAGGTATCAAAACACTTTAATGTGCCGTGCCACCGTATGCTGTCAAGTCGCGAGGATCTGTTATTAGGGTTCATTCATCAGCGCTGGTTTACCTTTACGGTAAATATACGGAAATTACTTGCTGCAGTGGGTGGGGCATAGCATTTCTTATTTTGCCCCCACCCGATTAACCCCGCCTTTCCTACAAACACGCACACACGAACGTACGCAGACTTACGATTCCCCGGTGGTAAAAATTACTGTGCTCTCTATAATAATATAGTGTTATCAAACACTGCTAAGCAGTCTAAGTGTAGTCTGCGGAAACCAGCAAGGTGGTGAAGTGTTCAGAAAGGGGAAAAAGACAACCGCCCGTTTGTAGCACGAAGTGACAAGAAAGTGCATACGCATTTTTCAGAAAGAAAAGCCTTTAAATAAAAAAAAGGATGACCCTATTTTAGAGTTGGCGGTCCGATGCCGTCAATTTCCCACAGGGTGGGTGCCCTCCCAAGCGACTATGAACTTCTTACTGCCGAGCACCAGGTCAGAAGTGCGCTTGTATCTATTTAGCCAGTAGGTGCCTGGCGTCAGCAATTCTCTGCCTCCCACATCACCGGCGGATGCTCAGCTGTTTCAGAAAGGCTGTGGTAGATTAAGGTACGCCTAGGTGCCTTCGCGGAACCTTATGAGGCTACCCTTTGAGATGAGTACCCAGAAACAGCCACCCCGCCACGGTGGTCTAGTGGCTAAGGTACTCGGCTGCTGACCCGCAGGTCACGGGATCGAGGACAGTGTGGTGAGTGATGGGCTACAGATATAGTAGCAATTAGTTTACTAACGAAGAGGGAGTTTTTCTCATGAACAATCTTGATCGAAGGCGTTTGTTCTCTGAACTACTTGCACGTCATAGTGAAGACCATGGCGTTAGAACCATTTTTAATCCTGTAGGCGAGACATTCTTGCTAGTTCTCAATTACCAATTTATGTATTGAAATTGTTAATTGTTCAAGTGTAGCAACCTGTGTCCCTTGAAAGCTTACCCCATAAACGTTCAAGCGTTAGTAAGCTGGTTCTTAAACATACTGGTGCTCCTTTGAGAACAGAGTGTATACGTAGTATTCGTGAATATGAAGGGTTCTATCAAAGAAATGTCGGTTACTATATTACCAGCGCGATCATGCTGGCGGTACATGAGAATCAACAACTCTTTCAAAGTATACTTGTACTCCTTAAAATAAAGATTCACTTATACAGTGGACAATGAGAGGGGGGAGCTAAGATAGGCAAAATTAGGTACGTGGCCTCCTATGAGGATTTTCGGGCATCTTTGCAGATCGCGTTGCGTGGCTCACCAGCTGAGCAGCGTGGCCTAAACCCCCAACTCTGAGCGATGCAGCAGGTAGAAATATGTAGTGAGACACAGTTTCTCGGCTGCTGCTAGGCGGTATTACAACTTGTAAACCACCAAGAACTGATTAAAGTTATTCACTCACTCATTATGAGGATGTAATGGCAGATTACTGACATAATGACATTTTGAAGACCTTGATTGCAATTAACTCAAGCTCCATAAGCGTATAATGCTCAACCAACCTTTCACTGGGAGGTATTTATGTGGCCTGAACATTTTGTGAGGATTATGCAGCTGCTCATGGAATTTCCTTTTTATTACTGTGGATGAGTGAAGCTCATTTTAGTCAGAAAGCCGTGCTCTGAGGCAGTATGCGAATGTTCAATTCTCAGTGCTTTTTCTCCGACTGAAATCTCTCGTCAAGCGTTGCGCAGTTCACGATGGGGGCGAAATTAGCATGCCGGGTGCACCGAGCTCAGATTGTCATTGTTGAGCGGATTGGCTGTTTCCCAGTACCAAAATTACGGTCGCTTGTGCGTGTTCAAACGTAGTGTGCCTCTGCGAAGGCGCCTTTAGCGCTTATCTCGCGCATGATCACGGGTGTCTGCACAGCTCACACAGAGCCCTAGAGTAAGCGTTTATACAATACGACTGAACAAGCACCAGAATTTATTTTCGTGGGCATTTTTTTTTCATTCTTTTTGTACTTCATCCTTAGCTTACGACAGCCGAATTCTCTAACCGGGGACACGTCACTGCAAGGCAGTGCACGGGAGGCAAAGGGTGTAGGAGAATAGTGGGGCCTTAATGGACAAAGGCGTGCAGGCGCGCGGTAAGCGTGAGATGACGCAGATTCGAAAAGACACTTCGTACGCTGGTTTATAAAACTTGTCAAAAAGCGAAGCTTCTGTTCCGAATGAAGGGGTGCGTGCGTACTGCCAAGCACGAAATTATGTGATCAGGAAAGCATGAGCATTACGTTATCGAAACAGAAGTAAATGCATGCAGCCTCGTGGAGACAGATAACACAAGCTAATTCAGGAAGCATAGAGTTTAATACAATAATATCTAAACGGGAATCGGGCTCTAGTGTCTACTCAGGTGCTTGTACCCCTATGAGAATTATGGGAAGTACAGGCTTCGGCTCTGCTTTGGGTGGATCACACTCTTGAGATTCACGACGCTTGTTTGACGAGTGTAAAACAAAGTGATATGAAGTTATTTTCAGTCCAAACCTGCTTCATTATTTTGTACGTAAATCTCATAGAAGAGAGTTTCCGTCACCATGAGATAGTAGAAGTGAGACTTTGACAAATTTAGCCACCAGAGCACGCATTGCTCTGCCATTGCGTAACCAATTCGGTATCAAGACATATTGAAATATTTTTTTACAACACTTCAAAACAAACACTCTTGTCTTTCCCTCGAAAGTCTACATTTTCTATTTATTGAAATATCACAGCACTAAGGGAAAAACACTTACCATATGATCTGCTGTGATGCCAGGTGCTTTATCTCAGTGGTATGTCCCTAACGCGCCACTCATTTTGTTGTGAAGTCGAGTCAAAGGAGTGTAATGGTGCATATGCTTAGCTTTGTCTTCGCTTTGCAGCTGATTCGACAGA
The DNA here is from genome assembly GCF_013339725.1 of Rhipicephalus microplus. Taxonomy (NCBI): domain Eukaryota; kingdom Metazoa; phylum Arthropoda; class Arachnida; order Ixodida; family Ixodidae; genus Rhipicephalus; species Rhipicephalus microplus. The sequence goes on from NW_023612442.1 coordinate 29,807, forward strand.
GTTTTGGCAAGACGCACTTACGAGAAGACGTGAACTCGATGCAGTATTCTGCACTTGCATCATACGCTGCATCTATGGGTAGCGGTGAGTGGACGATGCTTTGGTTAAACTTGAACTGGTATAGCGCATTACGGGGAAGAAGAAACGACCGAGCAGACCAACACAAGAGGACAGAGTGGTCTGTCCTCTTGTGTTGGTCTGCTCGGTCGTTTCTTCTTCCCCGTAATGCACTATACCAGTTCAAGTACGACGAACCAACTCGCCCAATCTTCAACACTCGCTTTCGTTAAACTTTCACATACAACCCGTAAAGCTCCAAAGTCGCAGAAAATCAAGAGGCCTAGTGGTCTTCAGCAACTTTGAGTAACAAAGGCGCTGCTTCATTCCTTTGCGCCGCGCCCCACTACCCATGCTGCGCGAAGAACGAAGCTGAAACTGTAGAAAAGATCCGTAGGCAGTTTGTTAGCTATCGCAAGCCAATACGAAGCCTGTATTTTCCATAACTACCATTGGGGTAAACAATCACCACGCGAGATTACTCTTTCGGTATTTTTGTATGAAACTCTATGTTGGGAAGACTTCGTTTGTGATTGTGGGCGTACTTAGGCCTGCTTATCGGAATCTGAGTCACGCCTGTATGCTAGCGGCCACTCCCCATATGTATAATAAGCATGAGATTACAAATGAGTGCCCCTGTTTTCTGACGTGTTGGCTGCATGCGCTGTTGCTATCTACCCGCGGTTTATCCCCTTCCCCCTCTGAGTGTCAGGTAGCAAATGAGATGTTTGCTCTGTTTAACCTCTTTGTTACATTTTCTCCACCCTCGCATGCCCCGCCGTGGTGGTCTAGGGGCTAAGGTACTCGGCTGCTGACCCACAGGTCGCGGGATTGAATCCCGGCTGCGGGGGCTGCATTTCCGATGGAGGCAGAAATGTTGTAGGCCCGTGTGCTCAGATTTGGGTGCACGTTAAAGAACCACAGGAGGTCCAAATTTCCGGAGCCCTCCACTACAGCGTCTCTCATAATCATAGCGTGGTTTTGGGACGTTAAACCCCACAAATCAGTCAATCATCTCCACCCTCACAGCCTCGAATTCTTCTGTTTCCGGCCTGCGTAAAAAAAATGAAGTGGTGCGTATGCGATACGTGTTGTCGCAAATCGGATAAGTTTCATTATGTTACAAGGCATCGAATATGTCTGGTCGCGTGCGCGAAGTTCATGTTCAGAATGGCGTCACTTCCACTATGTACAGCTGAATATCCACATTTTTAGTTGCGTTGCATGTCAGTTAGGATTAATTGTAGTTTAACAATCCAGGACCAAGATAAGAATACTAGGAACGGCGTTGTGAAGGGCTCTAAAAGTTACATGTACTGGTGTTTTTTATTCTAATCATTGTAATGTTTAGTTTACGCTAGTGGTCACCTCAAATGCAGCTCTGATTTGATTTTATTATATGCCCTTATGCCTGTTCATTGCAAATCATCGTCTTTTTTATCTTATTATATTTTGAAGGACTGTACCTACTTTATTTCTTTTATCTTTATTGTGTTTACCACTTTATAAACATTACAAATGTGTATCCCCTCTGCTAAAACCCTATTTGAGAGTTGCAGCATTCAAAAATAAGTATATTTTAAATAATTTTATAAAACGTGGCTGATTCCTCTGTTTAGGAATCAGTATAACATGAATGTGAAACGTGTATTCAGAGAGGTAGTTAAGTGTTTATTGTGGATTGTTTTGCCACAAGGGCGAAGGAATGAATGCTAAAGAAACAAATTGCAAAGTCACGTGAGGAAGAGCAAGCAGCTCGGAACTTGCAGTGCGCACCTCAAGCAGAAAGCACGCACTAAATGAGCACACACAGGACAAGCGTGGAAAATCAACTGTCACAGTTTGACATTATAACCGCGTTGCTAAAAAAGACAGAAAGACACGTGAAACGAACACACAAGTATACCAGCACCTCCTTTATTTTATAAATGCCAGCCAGATGCGCCCGATCCAGCCATTCACCTCCCTCTTCTCTAGCCCTTTCCTGCTCTCTCCCATCACCTAGCCTTCGCGCGTGCTTTGCGGTAATGGTGAGAGAACCCCTTATATGGTGCCTCAGGACGGAAATCGGATTAATTATTGTTTTGTTCAGTTGTGTACAGATCCGTGGGGTGGCGTCTTGAATTCCTTGTGTTCACCATGTTGGCGGTCACGCTGGTTCTGTAAAAGATTCGGTGTTTGATATAGCGCATCACCGTTCTTAGGAATACGCGGGCAACCAATGGGGAAACGTCGCTTCAACGTTTCTATAGGCACTGCTTGGTGACGCGGCGGCGACATTGCTTTGAGCCATGAAATACGAGCACGAAGGCACAGATCTAACAGACGTATGATTTTGGAGAGGGAAACACGTCTATTGCATCCACGGTGTAAGAATATACAGTTGCTGACACTTTCCCTGCAACGCGTTGAAAAGCGCAATCCCATCGCGTCCAAATAATGTTTGAGCCGTTATCAGTTATATCGTAGATGTTGCATGCTACGACGAGCAGGGTAAGCCGTCATGGAGGAGGAAGAAATTTTAAGCGGAAAGACAGGGTGGTTAGCCAGTTCTTAGACAAGCTGGCTACCCTGTGCTGGGGAAAGAGGTGAGGGGAATAAAAGATGTTAAAAAGAAATGTTGTGAAGAGAGAGAGAGAAATCTTAGCAACACGCTCGGCAGAAACGTGCATGCTGCTGATTCTGGGTCTCTTTGTTGGCATGTGTGACCGCATTGTTTTGAAGTCAGGCTTTTTTCTTCGCGCATGTCTAATTCTATTCTGCCGACGAAGGTGACATCAAATTGCTAAAAAGTTCTCGAAATGGCTAGAACATGTTTTCTACCGACTTGTCGTTCTGGCTTTGAAATTGTTCGGAGCGTGTCCCTCTCTTCAAAGTGCCATCTGACAGTGATCGTTTGATGGTGCTCGTTGACATAAATATATATTTGAATCCGAATCGCAACATCTAGCCATGAACAACCGCGTTGCTTTAGTGTGGTGTATATGAAATTCTTGCGTGGTTCAAATATTTATATTTCGAGCCCCAACTGCCTTTCTCTTGTGCTCTTGTTATGGAATACTTGCGTGTTTCAAATATTTACTTATGTTGCATTCACATTGAACAAGTGCGAGTGCTTCAACGATTTCCTTTGTCAATAAATGCAGTGGAACGCATAAAATACGTTTAGGGTGCAGTAGGGAGTCTCTTTTCTTGAAGGGTAATAATTATTAAAGGTGGTTTACGCGTCCAAACCATGATTTGATTACGAGGTACGGTATCGTGGAGGGCTCCTGTGTGATTTTGACCATCCGAGCTGTTTAACAGGCACCTACATCTAAGAACGCGGAAGTTCCTTGCATTTCTTTTCCACGGAGAAGTACTTTGATGGCGGAATAGCACGCTGGCTAACAGTTTTTATTTACTTTTTTTTGTCTCGAGCGATACTGTGAAAAGACGAAAATACTTGTGCGCATGAGTGGAACTATCCGTGTTGACGACGTTCACACCCTGCACAAGGCACTTTCGTGTTAATGCATCTCTAAACCTAGTAAAATTCTACCTTTTAATCTGAAATAAAAAATGCCCTTCGCGCTTTAAGTGTTACTCACACAACTTAGAACGAAAACATTGGGGAGGCAGGGGAATTTGAATGCGCCAGCACTGCTCTCTGGGTACGTTGGCCGCGGCGCTATCTGACGGCTCGCAGCACAGCGCGCCCGCGAGACCGAACATTATCTGGCCGCTCAGGCGCGCTCAGAGTCAACACCTGATTATTCTTACACCATGATTGCATCCCTGTGGGAAATCGCTAGGACGCATGTCGGACGCAAGGAACCCTACCCCTAATGTATAGCATCGCAACACGACCACTCCATGAACTAAGGCAGACCGACGGCTCCCGTGCATGGGAGTGCCAGAGAAAAACATGTAAAACAGATGTTTTTAAGGATTTCAGTAGAGACAGGTGGGAGGCGGCCCTGTCCAGCCCAAACTAGGAGGAGGGGGGGGGGGTCAAAGAGGCCCTAGTGGCCCGCTCAAGGACCGGGGCGCAAGCCAGTGGGGTCCTAGACTAGGAACTCCACGCATTTCTCAATAGTAGTAGTAAAGTTTTAAATCATCATCATCCCGTGAAGGAGCACGTGTATCCATTGACATTGAATGAAATAAAGGAGGCGTTGGCTCTACACTTCGCACGTCAGCATAAATTACACATATCGGTAAGTTTTGCGAGCCTAAGGTAAAACCCAGCGCACGTAGTGTCCGCACACTTTCTGTACTTATTACGTACCCACTAGTGCTTATTGTGTGCAGCGCATTAAAATACATTATTGTGACCATTGAATAAAACAGAAATATCCCCATTTCGAGTGAATAGGTGTCATTTCTTCTAAGCACACAAACAATGCACATTTTAAGTAATCTGCATGAGCGTGTGTGAAACAAATAAACAGCACAGAAAATATGAGTGGTATGCTGCTGTTTGCTTTATCTGCAGAAGACGCCATGAGTGCCTAGTAAACGTTGTAAAAATAAGTTCCCTTTATCTGGTCATAAGCCGATAAAATTTACCGGGCGTTGCTTGAGGTGCATTCATCAATGATCTACGGGCTCACTTTAGCGAAAGCACTTAGCAATAAGGGGCTTACAAAAACAGTTTTTAGTTCAAACTTCGTGCTATTACCAAGAAAATGGCGTTACTTGTGCAGCGGAGATTGTGTGTTGGTTTTATTTATTGTTTTGCTGGAAGTGTTACCTCTTCACACAGAAGGGGCTAAGCCCCATGAGCAGCAGATGAGCTGTCATTTTATGAACATATGGGCTTCTGTGCAAATTTCGCTATTAGTTGCATTTACTTTGCGTACGGTGCGCACAGAGGTAGGTCGCTTAATTTATGAGAGAATAACCTCAAAATAATTTGGACCCAAGACATTCGTACGAGAAATAAAAAGCATCATGCAGACTTTGATAGCTTATGATGTTTGATTGACAGGCCTCCGAGTCTAAATCCGATTTCACTCAGCAAATATTTTGTAAGAATATTTTGACATTGGGTGGCCACCTTCGTTAGCGATGCGCCCAGCATCAGGGTTGGTCGAAATTTAGTCTTAGGAGCTGGTCCAGCAAAATAGGTTTTTTTCCGAGTTTGGTCCTGATGTTCATTACCGTAGTTCTTTGCCGCATCCCAGGGGGGAGCAGAAAACTGGACTGGATAGTTAAACACAATGATGTAGTACGTATACGTGCAGTTTTCTGGCACAAGACTCGCGAGATGTCCTAATCACGGGCTGCAGACAGCGTCGTTTCATCGCATTGAACCGCACCCTGGTGGGGTGCGAAGAATGACTCATGCACGCTGGAACAGTTGGCATTCTTCAGTGCTGAAGTCACAGTAGGCCTTAGTGACGTCTGTGGTCGCGCTTGTTGAAACATAGCTAAGAAAATAATTATTAGTTGTAAAACAGGAACTCAGACAAAAAAAAAAAGGACATGGAGAATCCCTCATTCGTAACACTATTTCGATGCTTCACTTAATAAATCCTCACGCATGGGCAGTGCTACAATGAAATGTCCTAAAAGATATGAACAACGCGGAATCACATCCTATTAGCTAGAAGAGCACACTCGTTTTCTAAAAGAGACAATGAGGAAACGCTGCATTGGTCTTCGAAGTTCATTATGCACATAGCATCTTCTAGTTCCCGAGCACTTTGTTTTGCTTTCTCCGTGAAAACTGCATGTTACGCAGCAAAGGCTCTCACATTCACTTGCAATGATACGCCTTTTCGCTGATGGGATGTGATTAAGCGTAATTCGTGTCTTGAAGGCTCATTTGTTGTAGTATTGTGCACATGCATGAGTGTTTATGAAACCAAGCATCGAAATAATATATAATTCATTTGCTAGTGTGTGCTTGTTTCTGTCTTTTATTTCATCCGGGTTGCTGCTTTGCACCCAAGAATTACTTTCCCAGTTGCACTTAACACCAGCAACGGCAACCACGTATGGTTGCCGTTGATATTGCCTTCAACGTTGCGGCGTTGGAAAAGCCTCTGGGCAGCTCTTGTGCCACATACAGCAATGTATGCCAGCAGCAAGGTATTGGGAAAGCACACACTCAAGTCCCAGTAACCCACCATCAATGTGTTTATGTTGTTTCATCAGCGCGCCAAAATACACATGTGAAACAGCAGGTCAACAAAAACAAAGCATGCGGTCATTCCATACAAGCAGAAGTCGACCCACGCAATCGAGAAAGTTGGGGACATGTTTGGTGTCAAGGTCGCGTTTTCTGCAAAAAATAAACTTGGCAGTATGTGCCCAATCGTTAACCAGAACTCACGACTTAAGAAGTATCGTAAATTAAAGCATGAACAAATGCCCCAGTACCAAGTTGTCCAGTGATATGATATAGATACATTGAACCACTGGGACGTTGTATTAATAATGTACTAAGAGAACGCAATGCCCCTTTCAAGATTGTGGCCAACACTAATCTTGTGATGTGAGTGCTTCCCAGTGGTCACAAACACTAAGATCATTGAAAAGAATTCCCATAAAATTAACAGAAATGTAGTAGAAGCGCATAATATCGTTAAAGAAAAAGAAGACCATCAGCGAAACTTCAGTGGATATGCCTGATAACAAAATTAATTTGCTCCAGCAATTGTTTCCACGTTCTTACGCAGACAAGACAGCGGCAGGAATCCGCCCCGCCACGGTGGCCTAGAGATTAAGGTACTCGGGTGCCGACCCGCAGGTCGCGGGATTGAATCCCGGCTGCATTTCCGATGGAGGCGGGAATGTTGTAGACCCGTGGGCTCATATTTGGGGGCAGGTTAAAGAGCCCCAGGTGGTAAAAATATCCGGAGCCCTCCACTGCGGCGTCTCTCTTATACATATGGCGGATTTCGGAAGTTAAACCCAACATATCAATCAATCAGTGGTAACAACCCATGTCATATGTTCCGGCGTTTTTTTATGTTTGTCAGTATGATTCAATAAATTATTCAGTCGTGAGTCAGTGCTTGTTGTGTGTGTCATCCTTTCTCCTTTCAGTCCAGACGTTTTGTTTCGCGCAGTTACATCGAAGTATAATTATCGTTGTTGCAGCTCATCCCACTCCCTCCTCCCCTTCAAAGTTTCGTACACGTATGTAAAAAAAAGTGTCTTCGACAACACCACACTTACGCGATTCTTAAGAGAGAAAAAAAGATAAAAGTGAGCCCCCTAAGTGTCTGCATCATAGTGCGACACCTCAACAGTAACTCACGAGGAAGGGGGTAAGGAGGGATTAAAAGGTATAGAGATAGAGAGAGGGGGAAGGAGAGAGCGAGGTGCAGGAACAGCGACACCCAGAAGCAAGGAGAAGATAGGAAAGATGGACGCGGTCGCAAGAGTCCGAGGACGAGGCACCACTCAGCTAGAGCTCTTGTGGGCGTCAGGAGATGGTGTAGGGCGAGCAAGTCGGCCAGAGCAGCGCTGTCTTCGGAGATCGTGGGGGCACAACCGGTCGGCACGAAATCCAGAGACCGAGTCTGAACCCACATTTCTCCAGTAAACTGATTCACGCGATGGTATTTCGTTTCGTAGAACGGCACCATGACAGCGGTGGTCAAGAAAGCAAGCTTATTGCGAAAGGTTGGGCTTAAGTGTGGTGAAGTCTTTTGAACATTCATCCTGGCGTGGAGGTTGCAGTGCCCTGATATGTGAAGAATTTCGTCAATACCTTTAGAAATTAGGGAAAACACTCATTTATGGGACACAGGAGCCTCAAGATCAAATAACAGCCGACATAAGTGCTTGATAAGGGCGTGGCTCTAACCCCAGGAGTTCGCAGATTTCTACATTAGGGGAGCTAAGTTTCACCCCAGCGTACACTTTACCCTTCTCCACCTTTCGTGATGGTAGAGCTCAAAAGCAAACAAGATCTGAAATGATGACGGGCTTGTCTAAATGGCCTGTGATGGGTCCCCAGCTTTCCGGGGTAAAAGTGGGGAGTAAACAGCTCTTGGAATGCAACATCGGGGCTACTCGGCAGCCTTGATAACGAAAAGGCATGCGTAACCCTGCACATTACCAATGGCGTAACCGGCCTGAGGGAGCAAAGATATGAGGAGGAATGGGCACCCATTAGATCATTAGAGGAGAATTCGGCCGCATCCAAGAAGGCTGGTCGCTTCCTCCCTAATTCTGAACCACAACTTCGGAATCATTATAGATTCGAACTAGACCCAGTGCCTCGTTTCCAATTCATGATCCGAAAGAGCAGCTAAAATGTCACATAAGAGAATCACTGTCTATCAAAACGCGAACACACATTAAAGAATTGGCCAACTAACGTAACCACAATGTCTTCATCATGGAGTATCGATTTGTACGTCATGCTCGAAAATAGCCACGCGAAGCGGCGCGTTATTCGTAGGTCACAGGTCCGGTCCCTGCCACTGGAAAGTAATCATTTTGGCCACATTTCTTTCTTCAAATTTACATTACGATTGCTTCTAATAACTTTCTGTCGCGTTGCCCAATATTTCTGATTCATTATTTCGTATAACAAAGTAAACGTGCCTTGAAATTTACACTGCTTTCCTTCGCCTAAAGATATGAGGTTTTTTTAGAAATAACCTTAGAGCTACAACTTCGAGGATCAACTGAGGCTCGTCGTGACAACCCAGGATGTGGCCCGAGCTCAGAGTCTGAACTAAGAGCGCAGGTGCGCAGTTATACACTCAAATACGTCCATTGTGTCCGTCTTATTGATGGGGAAGGTGAATATCGCAACATGAATTTTCGGTGGTCCTAAACAAGGTTGAAAATTGATTACAGCTTAGACTTGGATTCACTGCATACTGTGCCCTGTCCTGTATACGTATCTTCCTCTTCCCATCCATGATATTAGCTAGCTAGTAGCTCAACTCCACTGCCCCCCCCCCCCCCGGCTTTCAGGCCACCTAACCTTCTTCCATTCTTCATGGAATCCAAACTTCAGCAGCCCTGCCCAACAAAATGATGTCACATTTTGTGACACTTCAGTATTGGTACCACATTTTGATCAGTACATTATATTGTTATTCAGCTTGTGTACGATTTGCCGATTTAATATTTCAGATGACGAAATGAAGGTATAGTTTTGCGGAGAAGCGAGGTGTTAAGCGAAACAAACCGGGAATCGCATAGTTCAAGCGCTCTTTTAAATGTGAATGCCAAGAGAGGCGTCGGCGCAGCCGAAATGAACAATTTAAAGTTTTCACTGAAGGACGCTGTGTTCACGCAACTTCTGCTGCGCTACGACTCCGCGATACAGTATATTTCATGGAGCAAATGAGGAGCCTGAAACAGCTCTTGTGTTCGATTATTCTAACGCAGCTAACCCCTGGGCAACATGAGCTACGGATATCCGCAGGCGCAACACCAGTACCAACCCCCGCCACCTCCAGGATTTGGGCCTCCGCAACAGGGGCCGCCCCCAGGCTACCCCGGCTATCCGCCACCGCAGCCCGTAGCGGAGCCCTACTTCGCAGCATCGGCGCCAGTCAGCGACACATACCAACCACCTCCGGCACCCGTCCCTCAGCACTTGTATCCGGTGCAGCCGCAGCCTGGAGGCTACTACGTGCCGCCGGCGCCTCCAGCAACCGTGTACGTGTTTGCCTAACAGCAAATGGGATGCATACGAATGGTGTTTACGGGACAGGCAGCAAGGATATCACATGGCGATGAATACGTGCGTCACTTCTGAAAGGCACTGATAATTAGATGGGCCTTTTCCGGGTAGGCAGTATACGCATGCGCGCCGGCCTTGAGGAGGCACGCGCCATGATTTTTGGTGGCCAAAACCATAGGGAGCTCTGGCACTAGTGTATATTGGAGCTGCTACGCACGACGCTTCAGCGAACATGGAAATGATGGGTAGTACACAGATTTGTCTAATCTTCGTACTTCTGGCCTGATTTTGGCTTCGTGTATGTTCGTGTGGCTTGGGGCTGTTTTCTCATGAAACAAAAATCAACAAATTTCAGTGGTTGCGCTTCACCACTTCATTCTTTTGGGCTTATCATTTCGAATGGGGTCATGAAAGTGAAAACAATTCGTTCTTTCTTTCAAAACAAAATCCGAATTAGCAACAAACGAAGCCACAAGTGCCATTCGCCGCCCAGAAGTACGAAGACTAGGCAAGTCTCTGTACTACCCTTCATTCACATGGTCGCTGAACGATCGCAGCGCTAGAGCCCCTATAGTAGAGTGGCTAGAATGGGGAGGTGTGATGAATAGCCTCCGAAGGCTGGCCCAAAACGACGTTCCTGCCACGCAATGGCGTTGTCAGTGGGGGCGCCGTACTTTTCTCGCGTCGACTGCTTGCCTCTGGGCAGTCAAGGGATTCGAGTACGCGTATTGAACGCTGGAGCGCTTTCGATGCTGATGGGCTTATTTTTTAGTATTGTATACTTAGAGAAACTACGAAAAGCGTGTGATGTGAAAAGCAGTTTAGAAGAATGGCTCCCGCAGACTGGCGTGATGGAACAACCGTGCGTGTGTCGCTCACAGATCAGTTATAGTGTTTAGATTGTTACAGTAATTCAAAGAGTTGAAGTCAATGCAGTTTTTCTGAAATGCAGAAAAAGCATGTCTGAAAACAGAATACTGGTGGTTTGATAGATGTTTATTGGAAACAGTACGAGAAAACATTCCCCACCTTCTTTGCTTTATTCTGCGTAGCATGCTGGTTGAGCCCTCTAAGCAGAAAATGAACACGCGTGATTCTTTAGTCTGGCTCTTACAGCTCTGCTGCTCACGAGGCGTGTCTCCCACCGGGCTGTCAAACACGCCAACGTGTTAAATTAAAGAAACCTCCACTTTTATACTGGCTTAAACATTTTAGAATTACATATGTTCCTTGGCTCAAAATGCCTTTCCCAAACTGCAGAATTCTCCTGCAATGACTTGTCGGCCGTTGGTACGACACGTGCCCACTTTTCTAAATAATCCTTGTGGGCAGAGTCGTTGTGTGTATCGCGGTGTTATTTACCATCAATACACGTGGCGTGTATTGATGGCTTTGTTTACCAAAACACTGCCGCGATGTCTGTCTTCATGTGACAGAAAAAAAAAAAAACTGCTCGACAGCGTCGATGATTCCGACAACGGCGATCTGTACAGTAACAAAGGAGGTGTTGACGAGGTTTGTATTTGAATTGGTCGCCGGATCGTTGTACGTGAAAATGTCAGTCATGTTCCCGGATACAGGAACGCTATATGAGCATATGATTTCAAGAGACTCTTCATGCAGACTGTCTAGAACGATGATTTAGGGGTTTAGTATTCAATCCCGTTTGGTCGGCCTTCTATTTAGGTGCGTGCGAGGCCATAGAGCAAGGAAAAAAATAAAAAGAATTCGGTGATTCTTTGACTGACAGAGCCACATAAGACACATACTCAAGCTCCCTTGAGTACATGTTTTAACTTAACAGTCTTTTTGAAGGCTTCCTATCGCATCGGCTTCAAGCTTTCGTGAAGACGAAGTGAGCGCACAGCTGGCGCCTCTAGCATATCTTTATTATTTAGCCTTTTTCTTCTTTTTCACAATTCTTACTGCAGTCAACCACGTTGGATTTTTGTGCTTATGTGACACACATGTAAAAAAACATGCCGATAAGACACCAGTGCACCAGCGCCAGTGCAGCCAAATAGAAGATACCTTATTTTAACGCAGGACTTGTAGCCGCCGTCGCAACCTGGCACAAAACACTACCTCTGCGTTTTTTTCTTCCCCGTTCGCCGGCATTCTTCAGAGTGGTTGAAAAATAGACAACATCCGCTGACACCATCTCTTTCAAGGAATCGGGAAGTGATAGAAAAACAGGCCGCACTTCCCTGAAAGCAACCGCTAACTGGCGCTGCTCTGTATGAGACACGAGAAACGTATGCTCATAGTGGAGACATGATGCCGACGGCGCCCCTGACTGACGCGTCAAATTTCTCTCCTGCTGCGAGAACGCGCAGTGGGGCCTTGCTAGGCAGTGAGAGCGCCGCCGCGGACATCAAACCTCTCTATTCTAGCCACCCTACCTCTAGTTAATTTTAGGAAACTCTACGTACAAAACGTGACGATGGATGAATGCATGCTATGAGCGTCTTTATAACGGGGCGGGGACATGTGTGCCACCAGGCTCGCAATAAGAAAAAAAAAACGAAAAGAAATCTGTCTTTTTATGTTGGCCTAATGCCTCAGCTACTTCGAATAAATCGATCTTATTATAACAAAGAAAAATATAAATTTGTGTTTCATCTCTCTGCCTCTTCAGGCAAAATGACCTCATTTCCCCACCATTTCTCTCCTTTATCTCTACGACACCTGCGGACCAAGCGACATCTGGTGCCACAGTCAAATGTTTGCCCCAAAGAGAGGCGCGAACGCAGACCTCCGAGATGGCCTACCAGAATTCGGTGGACAATTTTGGAGTCCAAGAGCCCCTAGTTTAGATTTCGGCGATCTCCACTTGGCGTGCTGTTCAGACAAGGAAAAGACCCATTAAATAGACAGTCACTTTAAGCGAACCTTTCATCAATGAACGATTGTTGGGGCTTAACATCCAAAAAGCACACTATACTTATGAGGGATGGCGTAGTGGAGGACTCCGGAATTATAGACAACCTGGGGTTCTTTAAAGTGCACCCACATCCAAGTACACAGACCTCAAGTATTTTCGCTTCCATCGAAAATGCTAACCCAACCATTGACCTCATTCTCTAAGTTCAAGTAGGTGTCACCTCACACATTGCGACAATTTAGCTCGAAAGATGATTCACCTGTTTAAGTAACCCATGGCTGGATGGGCATTCCTTAAGCAGTCCTCGAGTTCTACGCCGCCTGAAGAAGCTGACATCATATCTGTGGTTTGTTATTTTCGAAGAAAGCTTTTGAAACTTTTCTTTTGAACGTGGTACCATTAAGGAGCTCCTTTCATAGAAATTTCAGTGTCAGTGTCGTTGGTTGAGAGCGAAAAAGTAATCTTATTCTTTACCAAAGAATCAAGAAAGACGCAAATAAAAACAAATACAAAACTTCAAACTAAGAGAGTATCAAATATAGGCCGTTATACAACAAAACTAATGTTTTAAAATCGAACCACGCTATTGGTTGAAACTGCTAAAAAATAAAGAAAACACTATATGAAAGTCACGTAATTGAAGAAGTCTCCTTAACGCACCTAATATTGCGGGACAGAGGCCCGCAGTTGCGCCAGGCGTCAAAACACGTGAATTACATAATGAGCAAGTGCTCTAAACGGCAACCCATCATAGAGCACTAAGACATATTTATTCATCACCATCATTAGCAGCAAAAGTTTGAACAAAGGGATCAGCGGTGTAGGCTGATTTGCTGCCTGATACGGACGCGTAGTCGGCCTTTCGTCGATCCGCAAAAGGAAGAATTACGGCGTAGTGGGCAGTTACCAACTGTCGTATACTCGCAGTAGACACATTCTAGGATAGCTGCATGGGAACGGCCAATGCTACGTGTACAGTGATTCGTTTCCTTACGGCATGGTTGAAGCCTGTACCGAGTGGTTGTTCTTTGAGAAAATGTTTTTGTGAATAGATTGACATTATTGAACCATTTCAATATTTACTCAGCATTCTCGCTCTCTTTGCAGGGAACTTCAAGCACACGACTATGCCCACTCTGTAAATGATTTGCGTGTCCACATTAGGATCATACCCTTATATAAAAAAGTCCTTTTGGTGCTCGATAAAATAAAAGAAAGGAATGAGGATCTCATTTTAGCAGAAAATTCAGTGACCATTACGAAAACGCCGCTTCCCATTTTTGTGTTCTTTCTTGAGCCACGCTTGGCGGGCCAGTTTGAAGATCATGGAATCTTATGAGCCATTAGTATTTTGAGCAGACATGTGCTCAAATAGTATATGTCTCCACCAGGTATTTTTTTTCTCATTACAACGCCGAATGTGCAGCACAGTTTTTAATTGTTTTGAACTGGTGTTTTAAGTAGTGACGTATTGTTTCAGGGCGATATTCATTTATGTATTACTTCCACGTAATGAATTAGTGTAAAACATTGATAAAGCAACACTGCAAAGATAAACATATAAAAACAAAAAACTACATTGAATGAAATAAAGTCAAAAGAGCATTTGACAGAACCACACGAATTTTTCCCTATGCACTTCATGTTTTAGAACCAGAAGATGTATTTGGTTTCCACAACCTTATATTTTTTAATTTTGAGAAATAATTATGGATTTCCTTTATGGCAGAACGCACGGATGAGGTTTATTTTTACTCCCGTAAATCATCCTACACTCTTCGGCCTTAATAACACGAAACCAATGCGCGGTCATTAGAGTAAACGTATTTCTTCGCTTGCATTGCGTAGGTTGGGAATTTACGACATTTTGAATTTCTGACGGGCCAAAGAACGGGGGCGGTGGCAGTTCTGGCCATGATCAAAGTTAAGGCAGATAGGGTGTGCCAAGTGATTAGAGGTGATAAATCAAAAGTGAATTAAGGTGAATTGCATATGAAATAAGATTAAAGAAAGCTTAAGCGTGCAATGAAGTCAATGACAAAACTAGGGTGGACGCTAGTCAATAAAACATAAGTGATATATTTCAATAGTTCTTAACCAATATTGTAAGTAGTGACGTGTATGTGTCACGATGATATTATTTTTGTATTGTTTTCTCTCACTGAATTGATGTGAAAGGTTGCTAAAAACTTTTCAGGGATAAAATAGTCAAAGTAATTTGTTACGAGAGTCGCACAAGACCATACATATGCTTTGCCTGTGCTGTTTGAGAGCTCGTTTTGAAGAGTTATTATAGCGTTGAAGTCGTGGGTGTTGGCTGCGAGCAAAAAATTCGTATAGATGCAAGTAGTACGCATCAGGGGCTCGAGCCGGTACGAAATCCAGGTCTTCGGCGCTTCGTACGATGAGTCACATTAAAGGAATTAACGTTTCGCGGCAGAATTCTACAATCGCACCTGGCGCCACACCATTTTATGCGCGCAACGTTTGGGCGATGTAAAGTCCGGCCCATTTTAAAGCGCTCAGCAATACTTGGCAAAACGAAGAGATATAATGTAGTGGGCATTTCATGATTTTACTTGCCGTAGGCATTCTAGAAAACGTTAAAACTGGCAGTGTTATGCAGACAGACGCTCCTTTCCACGCGGTGTGGTCGAGACGTCTACCGAGAAGCGAAGCATGGCGAGCAAACGAGAGGATGATCCGAACGGAGTCCGATTACACTGTCGCGATCCATTCTTGGAAGGGAAGCTCAAGTCTCCTCAAAGCATTTCGGAGAACTTTTTACAAGTTGCATTCTATTTCTCTTTGCAGGATTGTGAAGGAGAAAGAGGACAGTTGCGCCAAGGACTGCTGCTTGTGTGCACTGTGCATGGGTCTGTGCTGCCTGTGCTGCCAGGACTGAGCCGTAGCGAACTTCATGTGCACACGCTCTTCGTCACGGCAAGGGTTACAAAATATCGTGGCCCGGTCTTTTATATTTCGACAGGACGACGGTGCTTACCCAGCAATCGTATCTGTAATGCACGACACTTGCAGATGCATAAATAGCAAGACAGTCCACTTGAGAAAAGACAATTTCGCGAGAGAGAGTTTCAACAAACGGTGTGCTCTCTTCAAAGAGATTCAAGAAAGAGCAAGCCCCTGATTTTGGAAGCTTCTCATTAGCGGGTAACTCACGACACTGATCTGTGATAAAAAGATAAACCATTATTAAAGCGCTGGTGAAGAACCAAGAACTTTTTTTAAGTTCAAAACTTTTGTGCATACATACTGTATAACACTGCCCATTTGCAGTTTAGCATCATGTCTAATCTTGAATCAAGCAAACAAATAACTTACCAACAGAGTTCTACGTGCTTGGTTGCTCTCTCTCTTTCTCTCTCTCTCTCTCTCTCTCTCTCTCTCTCTCTCTCTCTCTATATATATATATATATATATATATATATATATATATATATATATATATATATATATATATATATATATATATATATATATATATGTGTGTGTGTGTGTGTGTGTGTGTGTGTGCGTATGCAAGGACACGGATACGTGCCACCGCCTTGTCATCTGTCTTCGACTCTGAGTAATGTAGTAAGTGATTGATCTAAAGAGAAATGCCTTTTCCTTCTTATGCGCTTGCCGCTCCCATTTTCCGATCTGTAAAGGCCCGTACCGAAGATCTATGCCCCAGAGTCTGTGGATGACGGCTAGGTGGCGGTTGCGCAGAGGAAGAGAGGAAGTGAGTGAGATTGCTTCCTTGCTGAATAATGTATCGCAGTCGAGAGTTCGTTGTTGGTGCGCTGACTGAGAAAAATCGGGTGCTTATGTTCATTATTGTTCTTGGCGCTATCGACGCCAATCGGTGTTATTTTGTCTGTAGAGTTTTCATTTTTGCAGAAATACATGAATCCTTGAAGTCTGGGATAAATTGCCCTGGAGGAATCACACAGAAGTGGCAATTAGCTCTGCACGAAGAGAATGAATCACCGCGTCATTAAACTGCGCAGTCGAAGCCCCCAGAAATAAAATGGTCCACAAAACAAATCTTTCTGTGCTCTAAGTAATTTGCAGCACCTTGGTGCATTTAGAATTAGAGGCTGACTTTTAAATGACTCGCGCTTATAGTATGAAAAAGTGCACATTAAGAAATGTCATGAAACTCATTCCTGCTCAAAAATCTGCTTATAAATGGATAGATGGATAGATGCTATGAGCGTCCCTCTTAAAACGGAGCGGTGACATGTGTGCCACCAGGCTCGCTAAAAACAGAAAAAGAAATGAAAACTTTTTTTAAATATTGGCCTAATGTCGTATCTGCTTCGAATAAATAGATCTTATGATAACAAAGAAAACTTTATATTTACGTTCCATTTCTCGGCCTCTTCAGGCAGAATGACCCCATTTTCTCGCTATTTCTGTCCTTTATTTCTACTTTTCTGCCACCAATTTTCTAACCGAGCTCAGACATGAAGGCGCCGCCTATCAACCTGTCGTGGAACTAAGCACTTGGAACTCTACGTTGCGGAACTCTTAGCTGGCGCATTTCACTTCCCAAAGTTGCTTCGCAAAAAATTAGTTTCACCGCAAGGGAGAATCCAAGAATGCGACAGCAACAAAAATTGGCAGATCCCACGTGCAGTGGGAATCGACCATACGCCAAGCATGAATGAGAAGTGTTGATATGTCACTTAAAAAGAAGTGCAATGGTACGAGGTGGAGGTAAATGATGCCGTACACGACTTCCGTATCATGATTATCATGTTTGGATGTGTCGGCTACCTTCGTCATCTATTCACGTCACGTGATACCGTTTTTTATATGTGGAGCTATAGAGAAACGGGCGCGAGCACGCTATGAGCGTTGTATGTTATGTTCTTACATGACACGCGTGTCCGGATTATCATGTTTGCACCAGTCATGTGTTTCGTCATCCATTGACGTCACGTAACATCAAATTTGTTATATGTGGGGCTAGCAAAACGGCCGCGAGCGCATCATGAAGGGCCCAATATACTCCAATGTAGCGTTGACGTGCGCGCACGCTGGGCACTGCGACACTACGTTAGCAAAACGCCAGCACTCTACAGTCTGACGCCAGGCGCGACGGCAACCGGCGCGAAACGCGACATGCTGCACTTCGCGCCCATGCCATACAGTCACATTACTCTATGCAAATGCGTTACCCAGACAACACTGCGTCTCCCTCTTTTCGTGACGGAGGGATGCCGGACGCGCTGAAACGTGCATGCGTCATTGCAACGCAGCGCTGCACGCGCCTGCGAGTATATGGCACGACCGGCGCCTGGCGTGGCAACGCCGGCGTGACGCTACGAAATGAACGCCGGTAAGCACGTGCGCCGCGTCATGTCGAAGTGTATTGGTGCCTTGACAGTGGCATGTAGACATGATCTCACGTGACACTCATCTCATGATTATTATGTTTTCACCAGTTACATACCTTCGTCATCCATTGGCGTCACGTAATACCAAAATTGGTATTCCATCACAGCGATCGGAGCTGTGACGAAAATTCACGGATTAGCTATTGCTGTGCTGTGGAGCTTTGAACTACGAAGGTCAGGAAGGTCAGCGTCGCTACAGTGACGAAAGCAGCAGCTGCCTGGTTCTGAAGGATGTCGGCGTTAGGGGCCCCGGAAGTGGCCGTCGACCTAGGGGGTGCCGACTGAGGCTGTCCGGACTTGCCGCAACCTTGCACAACAGTTCCTCGGGAGACTACAGCTCTTCCACTTCAAGCCAGAACGAATGTGGCCCACACCAGTCACCAGAGGCAGTCATCGATGAGGTCGTTGACAAGTTGGGTTTGACCAAAAAAGGTGAAGATGACGGATAAGACCGGGACACCAGCAATAAACAGAAATGGCACATTGAGGGAAAACTATACCGATGATGACTGTAGGAGCTAGAGAAGGACGTCGTCGACAAGCTCGATGAACCATCGACACGGCTAGGGCACGGAGTCGACGCGAAAACGCGACTAACTGTAATAACGTTTCGTTACCGAAACTCCATTTTGGCTGTAGAGAGATTGGGCCTAGTGATAGAATTTGACTCGAATAGAAGTTAGTTCTAGTTTCGCTGTATAGCCCGTTATTGTGTGTGTGTGTATTTTTGCGTTTTAAGGGTTTGTTCAGATTTTTGCCATTTTGTGTACTGTCTAAAAGGGTTTGCCGGGTGACCTCCCACTCGCTTTTCTTTCTCAACTGCATCTATCACAAGCGTTCACGAGAGAAATTCGTGACATTAATTGGCAAGCCTGTGCCAGGATTTTTCCCTTGTGTGGCCTTGTGTGGCATTTTATCGTCGTGGGTTACAAGGATAGATTGAGAGAAGATACTGAGAGTCATTAGGAAGCGAAAGCTCAATGAGGATGAGGGATTAAAGTTCACTGAATAGAAAAAAAAACGGCTTAAACAGGAGGTCGAGGCAAAACGCGCTGAACAAGGGAAAACGCGCTCAACTAGAAGCAAAGCATGCATTAACGCTTGAAGCTTATGCACGAGAAAAACAGGAACTTTAGCGCCAACTGCGATTGGCACAAGCGAAAGGGTGCATTATAGACGGGAGGAGATAAACCCCGCAGAAGGTAAATAGACAGAAGTATGGGCACCCGATGTAAACAGTTCCGATTCCGAGGAGCTGAAAGGCGTTGAACATGCATGCGTGTTGTGCAAATGAGACGAGGTTTGTAAGCAATGAACTGAAGGGAACGAGCTCAGACGCTGCAGATAATAGTAGAAAGGCAGCAGATGCCACTGTTGTTAACGAGGGCACGGAGAGAAAGCGACGCCTACAGTTAACAAAGAGGGAGGGCATAGCGCTTCGTTGATGAGCCCGTATATTGAATAAAGAAGCATGTCGAAATTGCGAGAGAACACGAGAGAGGAGAGAGTACGACAAAAAGAGTGCCTCAACCGCGCATAGTTGAATGCGAAAAATCAGAGGAGACGCAGAAAGCTCCAAAGGTACTGAAACGTCGAGGCAGTTACCAGGACGCTAAAAAAGTGGCTGATAGACGCACAAGATCAAAAGAAAAAAATGCTGCGAGAACGGCTAAAGTAAGTTTGACGTATTTGAAAACAGAGAAGGTTGTGAAGAATAGGACGCAACCTGAAAAAGTTGGTTTGAACATGTGTCGAATAAACATAAACAGTGGGAGGAGCTGTAGTGAGCGTACGAGATGGTTGGTAGGAAGTACGCACAGGAGAGAGTTGAAAAGGGCACGGAATGTGATGAAGCACTGATTTCAGCCGGTTGTCTTCAATTGGTAAAGGTTTTTGTGCAAAATAGATTCTTAACAGCAGATTACATTACGAGTGACTTGATAAGTCACCTTAAGCTGAGTTGAGCTCATTAAATATAGTAGATATTTTGTGCGGGTATTGCAAATTGTACAGATTTTTTGGGTATCTTGAGTGTTCAGTATAGTGCGCAATTATTCTTTTCAGTGTATAGCCGTATAGTGTTAGATAAAAAACGGGTGGACCTGTGAACGGTCGAGTGTAGTGTTTTATGCATGTTGGTGAAAGTGTTTGACGGTGCTGTGCTGTGCCAAGTGAATATCAGTGAAAATGTGTGGCGATGAAAGGTGGCGCGCCAACCCGAGCTCTTTTGGCCAAAAGTCCGAAGAAGACGAGGCCGAAATCACAGGAAGGAAGAACAAGATCAGTTCTTTTAGAAGAAACTCTTAAACATGGGGGGTGGCAATATCATGAGTAAGAGGGCACAGGACACGTGCTGGGCGCTGGAATACGGCGAACGTGCGCGAGACCCCGACGGTGGGAAGAGTCGCCACAGTCACGTACGAGATTGGTCGGAAAAAGGCTCGCGGCACGTGACCAGAGCTGTGATGGAAAATCACGGAGGCTGAGCTGCCACTGTACTGTGGAGCTTTGAACTGCGAAGGTCAAGAAGGTCAGCGTCGCTACAGCGACGAACGCAGTAGCTGCCTGGTTCTGAAGTATGTCGGTGTAAGAAGCCCGGGAAGTGGCCGTCGACCTCGGAGGTACAGAGTTAGGCTGCCCGGGCTTGCCGCAAGCTCGCACAGCAGTTCCTCGGTGGACTACAGCTCTTCTACTTCGAGCCAGAACGAATGCGACTCACACCAGTCATCAAAGGGAGCCATCAATTAGGCCATTGACGAGTTGGTTTTGACCAAGCAGGCAAAAGATGATGGATAAGACCGGGACACCGGAAATGAACACAAACGGCACACTGGGCGGAAACTACACCCTTATAACCGCGTATCCTTTATGTACAACTTTACCAAAATTTATCTTTAAGCCTATAAGTTACATGAGTCGACTTTTATTTGCTTTTTGCCTTCCCAAGGTTTGGAGGTTTACATGCTGATTCACAGAGCTTACAATATAAATTTAATGGTATATGGCTCGTGTATACCTTCAAGAGTGACTTTTGGCACTCACTGAGTCTTCGCCGTATACGTTTATGAGTTTACATTCAAGGGGCAAGTGTTACAGCTTCGGCGAGGGTGATCGGGAAAGAAAATCCTCTTGCTCCACTCGCGTACAAGCAGCCCTGAAATGGTTTGGTGCTTTTGTGTGCTGGAATACTGGCAAGTGTGCCGTCCACTGCGCGCGGCAGTGTGGATGAGGTGGCTGTTAGAGCGAAGAAATACTTACAGGGCCGTGGCATTAAAAGGTGTGCTACTGCAACGTTCGCAATAATGAGAACAAAAAGTATGGTACCTGCTTCTGTACATCGTCTCCTGCATCGTTTTCTGCCTATTCCCGCTACTTGGCGGTCGTGATTTGGAGCAATGTTTACGAAGGGCTGCGAAAACATAGTGGGTCCAGGAAGGCGTGGCGTCATTTCTAACGCGCGTCAATAACGATGGTTTCTCGTGCAGATAGCTGTATCTGCGCTCGCAAATTCGATGGCAGACATTCGACAAGTTTTCCTCCCTCCCTCCCTCCCCCCCCCCTCTCTCTCTCTCTCTCTCTCTCTCTCTATATATATTATATATATATATATATATATATATATATATATATATATATATACATGCTGGTTTGCTTCCTGCTCACGGCAAGTTGTCTTTTCACCAACTTTTCTTTCTTCCCATTTACTATATCATTGGTCTAATAACTTTCCCTATGTATTCTTTGGCAAAATTGTCTGCTAGTTCTCATTATATTGTTTCAAAACATGAAAAAACGAGCCCTAAAGTATACACTTCTTTCCCTTATTCATTAACGAGGGTCTCGTACTGGCAGACTTGGTGCCGTTAGGTTGTACACGAGGGACTATTGGTCAACTCCCAGCTCGTAATAAGTTCACGTGCAACGTGACGCCAAACAAGCTCATAAAGAGTGTGCCACATTCGCCTCCATGGCTACAGGTGGCGCTGACTGACACTGCCACGTTTAAAGCAGCACTGACATCAAATTTACTCATGTCAAGATTTTTGCGTCAGTGAGTAGCTATAGACCCCGTAGCAGCGATCCGTGACCTAAAACGCAACTGAGGGATGAATAACCATCACTTTTATTGATTTATATTACTGGGATCTAGCACTATTCGAAAACGGTAAATGTAACACTGCTGCGCGCAGTTACACAGGCACTCATTCTCGTTTTATTTTATTTCACTGTTCTTCAAGTTATTCAACTTCGAACAGGTGGCACCACCATCAAAGCTGAAGCATGTAAGCGCTATCTCGCTAAACTACGAGGCGCTCGCCACAACGAGCATTTACGGCACGATAACGCTATTCTCTTAACCTCTCTATCACGCTAAAGGGCAACTATAAAAGTATAAGTATAAATTATATATATATATATATATATATATATATATATATATATATATATATATATATATATATATATTACGTGTGTGAGTGTTCTTGAAATCCCGGTGCTGAATCGCATTCAGAAATGAGCCATATATAAAATTGGGAAACGTATTTCAAATGGCAATGTTAGACATTGTAAACTAAGCCTCTTATGTGTGTTCTTTGTGCCCTATCCGGAGCCAATATTGAGAAGATGACGCTGATGCCATATCATGTTACCAGCCACCATAAGCGGTTTATGTGGGATATCAAACGGAAAATCTTGAGCTGTATTAGCAGAAAATAAGATATCATTTTACCTTGCCAATTTACTGAAACCGACAGTGAAGTCAATGTTCGAGACCGCGTTGCTTCCCAAAGTAGGGGGTAACTCATGAGCGTATAGATCTTTTCTGGTGGAACTCTCCTGGTAAGGTATCCGATACGCCCAGTCAGGGATCTCAAAGGTACGCTAACGAGAAACGTCAAGTTGATGTGGAATGAGCAGGGGCATCGAAGAATGTATGCATGTTGGTTAGTTGTGAAACGATAAGTTAACAAAGGAGATAACGCGGAAATCGAATATCTCTTATATACTCAATGCATCTCGCCCCAGACTCCATGCTGAATGAAGGCCGTCACGAATCTGATGGCTCATTGTGAATTAGAAAGCACCATCACATGTCACCACACGTGCGATTGGCCGCTGCTTGTTTGTAGTGAAGTCACTGTTTTTATGATTTCCGCGATTGATGTGGTTGCAGACATTGAACCTCGCAGTGAAAATCTCAACATAGATGCAGGAGTGCATTTCAGTGAGTCTGTATTGATCCCCCGTGCACTCGCGGTGGCAGTCGCTCTTCCTGAAAATGAACCCCGACTCTGCCATTTTCGTCTACGGCATACGTGAAGTGCCCAATTGCCAAATGCTGTTTATTTACACACGTATTTATTCTTTAGCTGTTATTATGGCATTTTCGTTTTCAAAACTCGGGTAGAGGCGCCCTGGTGAGAATCGTGGCAGAACAGTAAGAACAGAGCTATGCAGAGCCGTTCAATCCGTCCGTGGAATGCTGCACGCATCCGAAGAACAGGTGGGAGGGTACCAGTGAGAAGAAATGTAACATGAGATCAAAACAATCGAAGCCTCATAATTTGCGGTGGTACAGTGGTAGAACATGTGGGAAATCTGACGCAGAATCACGGCGGGTGCTGGCTCATATAAACTGTCTCAACATAACTGGAGCCAAACTACACCTGTGGATGCTGTTATTTCCAACATGCTAACCGACAGAAGCACGAAAACAAAACAAAATAAATGCGCAATATATCAAGATGACTAACTCTCGGCAAAGAATAGCTGGACTGTGCTTGTGATGATTACGAGAAACGTGAATAGATGTTGGTGGGCATGAAATATGAAACGTAAAGAGTGGCAACCACTATAGCAACGGTCTAGTGTGTGCCATGCAGTCATCGTCGTGGAAATGTGCAGTGATGCAAAATAGGACTGCTGCGCACCTATCAATGGTGGAGACTGGAGGGCGCACTGTATATGAGTTTTAATACTGTTACGCCTGGGAGTCCACACCGAACGTCAATTCCTCTGCAAAGGCAGTCTGTGTGACGGCCAGCGATCGAGCCCGCCTGACTCGATCAACTCAACCACGTCATCACGCGGTGGCGCCGGTCTGTCTTACACAACGCACAGCGAGCTCCCTCAGCCCACGAGCCCGATGAAGCAATCGGCGCCCTCCAGTCTGGCGAGTATTACGCAATGCGTGGCAGCATCACTCGTCCTTGGGTGCAACACAGCACAGCGGCTCCAGATTTGATAATCATGACGGAGCGCAGTTGTGGGTCCCCATTGAGTGATTCTGACGTCATGGCCAGTGGTGCTTCTGGTCAGACTTTGGTGACGTGAAGGTCCACTCCGTCCCTATAAATAGAGCCGACGTATGCGTCATAGAGAAGACATCTCGTTGCTTCGAGCCCTTTCGCTGTCAACGTGGCCGGTGTCCTTGTAAGCGGTGAGTTTCGTGGTGCCTTCGTAACCTCGTCGGCAGCGCCTTCGTAACAGTTGATGGCAGCTGCGGGATCGGCTGGCGTCAGCAACATCGATGCAGAGAGTGCCTGATGTTTTCCTTTCAGTTCACCAGACTACTCTAGCACAGGTTATCGTAGTTTAGAGAAGGGCTTTGTGAAGTTTAAGAGTGAGCTTTGAGCGTTTCAAGCCAAGTCGGAGCCCTTTCAAACCAAAGTTAATGCGGAGTGTGTAAACACGGCAGTGTTAAAAATTGCTTGCGCATCTTGTTAGCAGACTTATAGTGGGTATGGCAAGTAAATTCTTAACAGGGGAAACAGCAAGAGGCTAGTGTGAACGTTGGAGAACCTTAAAGTTAAGTAACTCATCGACATTTGTGAAGAACCTGTCCTTACTTTGGGCCGTGCCAAACGAAAGCAAGCAATCCTTGAGATCATGATGGATGAAGGAGTGTCGGCTGAGGAAGTTGATGAGGCCTGGGCGGATATCAAAGCACGCCGCGAGGAGACTGATGAAAGTCGAGAAGTAGAGGGTCGCAAAAGCAAAGAAGCGGAAAGGCGAAAAGTTCGCGAACGTGAAGAAGCTGAAAGGCGAGAACGCCATGAAAAGGCCGAGAGACATGAGCGCCTTGAGTTAAAACGAATAGAATTGACAATACTACAGCGTTCACAGGTGCCTGGTGTAGCTTCTGCGATAGTTCAGGTCAGTGGTCAGAGAATTTGCGACCAACTCCCACTGTTTTTAGTAGGCAAGGACATGGGGAATGTCACAGGTCCCGTTAACTGGAGAGGCGATCGCAGAGATAATTCCAAGGGCCCAAGTATCGGTCCCCCTGAACTGCACCATGAAAGCACAGACAATTTAGTAGTTGTGTTATTTGGCGCGCCAGCGGACGCCAGGTGTGGCCCAAAGAACTAGTTAGAGCTGAGAGTTGATAAACAAAACAAAATTATATACTCAAATATGGCAGATCAAACCATACACAAAATGCACACTTGGCAATAGTGGAATACAATGTGTCACAAATCAAACAACGTACTACGCAGTTTATTCAGCTACACTCGAAACAATGGACACAAACAAAAATACGTGCTACTATGCAAACGCATGCATTGAACAACCAAGATACTTAAAGACTAAAGAGTTCGAAAACTTATTCAGTCCAAGGTACTTGGAACATATTCGGTCCAAAGTTTGAATGACACTCTTTCAAGAATTCCTCACTCAAAGTCCAGCGCTGTTGTCGATCCACTGCCACCGAAGTTTCTCATCCAGGAAACCTCGCGTCTTCAATTGGCCGCTCTCAAAGCACCAAACTTCTTCGCCAGTAACACGTCGGCTTCCCACACGCAGTTGCTGCAACGCCTCTTCGCTCGCTGGCAGTAGACACACTCTTCTGCTTGTAGTACAAGCTATCACCCTCTATGTGCAAACCCTCTACCCCATCTGCTTTGTCACTGAGGACAGAAGCCTTTGCTGACTGAGCGGAATGACCCTATGCACACTTTCATAAAATGTTCTTTGTCTCCTGCCTACACACACTGGCGTAAACTTTCTTCTGCTCTTGCTTTGTCACTGAGGGCAAAACCTCCGCCGACGCGGCGGATTGATTGATTTGATTGATTTATGGGGTTTAACGTCCCAAAACAACGATATGATTATAAGAGACGCCATAGTGGAAGGCTCCAGAAATTTCAACCACCTGGGGTTCTTTAACCTGCACGCAAATATTAGCACATGGGCCTACCACATTTCCGCCTCCATCGGAAATGCAGCAGCCGCAGCCGAAATTCGATCCCGCAAACTGCGGCTCAGACGCCGAGTAGCTTAGCCACTAGACCACCGCGGTGGGACGACACGGCCGAAACACCCAACGCACACTGGCGCAAACTTTATTCTTCTCCTGATCACCACTCTCCACTGCTCCCTTAAATGCCTTTCGCGCTAGATACCAGAAAATTCTAATCGTTTCGTCGGCGCGATACACAGCCAAGGTTGGGGAAAGAGCGAGACGTTTCGAGGACCGTCTGCAACTCGTGACGCATCTCCACATAACCACACCCCTTTTCTTCCAGTTCTTTCCAAGGCTTGCTCGGCAGCCGATCCCTATTGCAAAAAAAAAAAAACAGCGTCCCGAGCGTGATACCAGTACGTGCAGAAGGACCAAGCTTGGGTGAACGGAGGCAGCAAAAAAGAACCACTTACCATAACGGAACGGAACATTGAGCGTGCCGCCAGCATAAGCTTTCTATACTATCTGAAAAACCAAATGCACCCGTCTGCTTTTTCGCAGACCCTGAATATGGTTCAAAATTCTTAAGACCTCAAGAACCTATCCCACGCGTGCTTATTTCAAACCGATTGAATTGTTTCTTGGTGCTTTTCAAGCAAAAAGTTCCGATCGCTATGTAGCTCGTAAAAAATGTTTTATTTATTTTGAGGTATTATTATGGACAAGTATACAACTTATTTTCTAGTGTACGAGGCTACTTCATAAACTAGAGAGAGAGATAGAGAGAGAAATAACTCTTTATGGAAAAGCAGAGAATTTAGCCGGCGTATGTATGCCGCTGACGTGCTACTTTGCGTGGAAAAGAGGACTGGGGACTGAAAGACATATATACATAAAGAGAAAGAAATAATAAAAAATAAAATAAAAAAGTATATATACAGACATTTTTTTAATTGTCTTTTGGCTGGGAACGTGTGCTGACAGAATGACTTATATGACGAGCTTTCTAGGTGCCACTACAGTTTGTCTAGCTCACAGACATTTTCTAAATACGTGAATAAAAGTTGCATCGCATTCCTCTGTTGCGTGAAGCTGGGGAAAGGGCCCGAAACACAATCACCTGGCTGATAAAGATCCTTAGCTGAACAGACGCATGCAGTAGTCATAGAGCGCACGCTCATTTGATACGCTCGGCACTGAAACAAGATATGTTCTACAGTTTCTATGGAGCCACAGTTACTCCAGTATGGACTTTCAACTTGACCGAAGCGGTACCGTAAGTAGTTTCCATAAGCACCGTTCAGCCGGAGACGATGGTAGAGAGTTTGCATGTGTCCAGGGATTCGGGGTAGAAAATAGGAGATGCGGGTCGATAGAGTGGAGGAAAGCATAATGATGCATCTGGAGGTTCCAAAGCCTCTTTTTTTTCTTTGGAAGTGAGCCTTTTGTCCAGCTGGGAAGCATAAAATTAAGTGTAATAGGTTCACCTGTAGTTTCGGTCTGTGCAATACGTCTGTTCACATCATTGATGCCTCGTACACACGGTTTCACATCAAAAGGTGAAAGCATCCAGGGAGGCAATCTTGGAGGCATTAACTTCTTCGGCTGTCTAATAGCAGTAAATTGCTGAATTTGGACAACTTGGCCGAATGCTGAATTGCTGTGGGTGAGATGTACGCGGTACAGAAAATGCTTCTTCCTGCGTAAGACATGTCGTAAACGAGTGTGCAATATTTCTTGAGTGCAGGCAATATTTTTTCAGTTTTACCAACAGCAGATAGCATACCATGCTACCTGCCATTGTTGAAACTGTCTGAAGTGGTTTACAGAATCATTGCAAAACATAAGAGGCTAGCAATTTAGGGTATAAACATACAAATCCTATTGCCAGAAGAGATGTAGACCATTCGAAAAATTTCGATGAAGAGTGTGCTCGCACACACTACAAGGCGACCAAAAACACGGCCGAAGCTCACCACTGAGGCTTTTTTTATAAAATTTTGTTGTGACTCGAGCGAAGAGGCACAAAAATTTCGGTAGAGATTTTGCGCCCCGCCGCGGTGGTCTAGTGGATAAGGTACCCAGCTGCTGACCCGCCGGTCACGGGATCAAATCTCGGCTGCGGCGGCTGCATTTCCAATGGAGGCGGGAATGTTGTAGGCCCCGGTGCTCACATTTGGGTGCACGTTAAAAAATCCAGGTTGTCGAAATGTCAGAAGCCCTCCTCTACGGCGTCTCTCATAATCATATGGTGGTTTTTGGGACATTCAACCCGACAAACCAATCAATCAATCAATCAATTTCGCCAGGTGTATGTACTTCGTGTCCCGAAAATAAATCACTGAAAGCAAGAGCAATGACTCGGAGAAACACAAGAAGTGCTGCGTAAAACATGCTCGCGGTTCTTAAGCTTTTACCTAGCTGGAAAGCTGTCTAATAAAACGATAGCAGCAATCTCTTGTTTTTGCTTTTTCACGGCCATTTGTATGAGCGTGCAACAAGAACCATACGTTAAAAAGCCAGAACAAAACAAAAAGTGACTGCAAATTATTTATTATAAAAGTCACTTTACACTCTTGGTCAATCAGTGTACAGACGCGTCAACATCCAGTGGCTATTGATGATAAACCACGCTGCACCAGGGTGCCAAAGGAAGGATACTAGAAGCAATGTGTGGTTTTTTGCTATGACTGAAGACAGCGGGTAGCCAGCGCGTTCCGCGGGCAACACTGCCCGCCAGAGCGGTCGGCGTCGCGCAAGAGCGGCGGTACAGCAGCAGCGCGTATGAAACGAACGAGCGCCCGCGCGTCCTGCGGCCGCTCATGGCCGCTCAGTCGCTCGCATGTGAAACAGGCTATACACAGGATAGTCAAATATGAGCTTCGCATCTGAATTCCCCATCGCCAAGATGGTTTCTCTCAACATCACTGCGCCACTCACCACGTTTATCTGGGCGCGGAGAAAATTCCGCTCTGAAACCCGTACACCAGTAAATCGCTTGGAGCGTTGACTGATTGACAAGTGGGGTCTAACGTCCCAATACCTCCATATAATTATGAGAGACCCCGTAGTGGAGGACTCCGAGAATTTCGATTACCAGGGCATCTTTAACGTGCACCCAAATCTGAGCACATGGGCCAAAAACTTTTCCGCCTCCATCGGAAATGCAGCCGCCGCTGCCGGGATTCGATCTCATCACCTGCGGGTCAGCACCTGCGTACCTTAGCCACTAGACCACCGCAGCGGGGCGCGCTTAGAGTGTGCAGGCATCTATGAACAAAGAGGCATCTATCAACAACACATATTAAACATATGTGCATCCTCTTTCCAAAAACTCTGTCTTCTCAGACATGAGTTAAAGCAAGCACCAGCTGAGGCGAAACAATTACCACATTTATCACTTATTAGACCGAAGATTGAATACGCCGCAATTTTTTCGGATCCACACACACACACACACACCCACGCGCGCGCACACACACACACACACACGCACACACACACACGCACACACACACACGCACACACACACATACACGTCAATGCACTCGAGAGGATTCAGCAAAAAGCTATGCGGTTTACTTATTCAAAGTATCGGCAGACTGACTCCCCTACAACCTTAATGAGTCCACACAGTATTCAGGCATTGCAAATTCGGTGAAAGGTACACAGATTCAAGTTTCTTTTTCAGCTGAATAACAGAAAACTAGCTTTAGAACAGCCGAAATATGGAGCGTCTGCCTAGTGACCATGCTTCAGAGAACGCTCCTGAATTCCGATTGACGGCGCGACTGTCTATGGGCATTGTCAATACTGTAAATTCGTGCTCATGGTCGATGCCAAAAGTATATTTAGGTTCAGAGAAATTTCAGAGAGCGCAAAAGTCCATTGCCATGGTGTTTATGAAATTTTAATATCGACGACTATATTGTTCCTTCGGATCAGGGGCGCATTTCCGTCTACCAAAATAATCTTTCCGCATTCCACTATAAAAGTTTAGAGCCTTTTCCATTTGCTGTCGTTCTCGCTCGCCAGGACACAATATGGTTCATTTTTGTTAGAATATCATGAAATAAGAATTCTTGGTTAATAGTGCATTGCTTTGTATGTTTTGCTTCAAGATACGTGTTCAAGTTTCAATCAACGGCTAAGGAGTAGCCGGCGCCATAATGGTGCGCCAACATCTCCTTATATATCATATCAATAAAAAAAAAAGAATTCTTGGTAACTGTCCGTTTCGGTGCAAACGTCTTTTTTTCCTTTTTCATCAAACACCAAATCTCTTTAGACGCCAAACGAAAGCTATCAACACGGGCAGAAAACATGCGTGGAAAAGGGAATGCGGTTAAGGCGTGATGCAAAACACATGTAAGAAACACTTTCTGTGAAGACACCGTTGAATTCTCTGAATCAGTGACATAAACGCCATGTGCAGTAGGAGTAGGCAAACTATGGTGATGTACTGTACACATCAGTAAAATTCAAGTTTTGCGTAATTTTTAAACCAAACAAACTTCTTCACCTGATTGTTTCATAGGGCTGTTAGAGGTGCTGCCGTGGGAGCTACACTGATCGCATATCGTGTTCCCCTATCACTTAGGAGAAATAAAACAAAAAAGCTTCGGGACGGCTTTGAGCTCTCCCATAATGGAGTACGTGGTGCTCTAAATCGTTAAAAATAAAAACCATATATGTATGCAAAAAAAGAATTTGGAGGTGGGTCAAGTGACACACCACGGCCGCAATCGGGTGCGCGTGGCGGTGTTCCCACTGAACACCTACCAGTTTAGAGAACAGAAATTGTACCTTTGGGCTGTTGTATCAAAATAACATGCAAATACGTAGCGGCGGCGTACTGAACTGCAATACCGCGAGGCCAGATGGCGCTGGTGGTACTATCATCATCAATAAACAGTCTCAGTTATTTTGTTGCAGGTGGGGAGGCCCGCGGCTGGTTCGCGCTGCTCACTTCTTCTGTTTTTTTTTTCGTTGCCCAATCGCGTTTCGCGTCTGTAGTTATCGCCAGGGGACGTAGCTGGCCTCGACTGGCAAAAACAACGTCAATCAAGTAAGGTTTGCATCGTTTATTGCGAGTGTCCAAGCCGGTACAATCAATGTATACGGTCGGGTCCGAACAAAACAAGTCACTCATACATATCGAAAGCTTTCAACCCATGCGTAAAGACTCTTGAAAGCTAAGAAGCATATGCATATAACTGAACATCGAAATCGCTGAATGAACGTCGCTCTCATTGTGTTGTGGCGCTCGATTTTAATAGCGTGGCGGCAGGACAAGGGTCCGATTCTGCCGTCAGATGCGGCGCTTGCCCCGTAGTGTTGATCTTGAAGCGAATGCATGATGTGGAATCGGGAGAAAACTTGCACATTGCCGATAGATAGCTCACGCAGTTAAAGCAATGTAGTTTTGCTAAATTTGTTAGATACGCAATTGCGGATGCGTGCATCTCTGAATCATTCTTGCTCTGCAATGCTACATTGGGTACTTCACAATTCTGCAATGTCGCGTTGTTTCGAGAGGGTAGGCACTAGTTTTATTACTCAGCCGTGAGCCATATCATAGGTATTATGTATTTAGAAGATGGGCCTAAAAATATTTCAGGCTTGCTACATTTATTGTTAGAGTTAGGTTACACAGTTACCACAGCTAAAATATCTCGTCGCAGGTAATGACCAGTCTGCTAAGTATGCAGCGAACATGTATGCTAAAGGGACACTTATGAGGTGTGCTTACGGATGGAAAAGGCCGAATTCTAAGAAAATAAATTTCAGGTATGCATTGTACAAATTTGCTTTCTGTACATCTTTGTTGGTACTCTTACATCACACTATCTGCTCAGCCCTGAGCACAATCTCTTTTTTTGCATAGGCATATCCATAGAACTTGAGTACTTTCTTGCAAGTGAGCACTCCTGAAATCAATTGGTGGTACATGATGTGAATTTGTCCGAATACTGGATCAATAAAGGTCACATTTATTACACACTTGTTCTTATGTTTACTTTTTCAGTATACTTGTGCTTGAAAATGAAGTTGCTTTCTCCCTGCTATTTTAGAGGTTAGGACTTGAAATACGTACTATCTTGCAGTGTGGCTGTAGATAAGTGAAGGTCATGTATGTTTCAACTGCCTGTGTGATTTCCTAGATTTTTCTTCATGACCGTAGTGCACAGAATTTCAACTCTTAGAGGTAGAAACTATAGTTATGACAACTTAATTTAAACAGAAGCAGATGTGCACAAAGAAAACTGGAACGTTTTTCTGCCAAAAAAAAAAACAGTACCACATGCAATGAACACAATCTTGCTCTTCATGACAGCATTTACATCTTTGAGGAAGCTGTGCTGCAACTGCTCATCACCTTTATGAATGATTATTTTAGGAGCCCATTGAACATATGTGCAAAGCTAAAGCAATTGAGTGCAGTCTTATAAGCTTTGGTTCATCTTTTTGTAAACTTGTATGAGCTAAACACAGTTAATTAAGACAAAACAGTGCTGGGTGTTGTTGGGAAACTGTCACAAGGTACAACTAAATGTCAGAAAGCCTGTTAATGCCCATCACTGTGGGTGTGTTCATTATGTAGTGCAAATAATAATTTCTGACGATTCACATGCCAACTATGAAGTGATCGTGAGTGGCACAGTAGTGGGCAAATTTAGATTGATTCTGGCTTCCAGGAGTTCAAACAAATGACATTGTAGCCTCACAGGAGACAAAACTGCTTCTCGAAACATTTGCTTTGACCCCTTATGTTAACATGTTTTTCATAATTTCAAGCTTCCATCTTTCAAGGGTCAGTTTAGTTCACCTGCACCAATCCGAACTGGTTCACAGCTGTGCACCAGAAGTTCAGAACCAGTGTGGCAGGTGTTCAGCGGTGCGGCATCACAAGTGAATGACAAGGTGCCGACAAGGTGGAATTCTTATTTTTGTTCACTTAGTTTAATGAGAGGCAAACACCTTGGCAAAACACGCCGCATTTATAGGGGTGGGTACAGCACCTACGTCTAATGCTATGTTGTTTGATAAGCTGTGCGAAAGGCTGC
This sequence comes from Rhipicephalus microplus, assembly GCF_013339725.1. NCBI lineage: Eukaryota > Metazoa > Arthropoda > Arachnida > Ixodida > Ixodidae > Rhipicephalus > Rhipicephalus microplus. The sequence goes on from NW_023612442.1 coordinate 63,057, forward strand.
ACCAAACCAGCGCCGTCAGAGCAGAAGGTACAGTGTCATGAAATAGTTTTGGTGCTGTACCTCTCCTGCGCTTTTTGAAATGAATGGCAAGATTTAGAAGATGCCATTGCTGCGCCATTGAAACGAAAGGCGAGGTGCAGCACTTTGTAAAATGGATCATGTGGTGCAGGCGAATCGAACAAACCCTTTAGCACACAAGCGTCTTGGCGTTTCACCCCCATCGAAAAATGGCTACAGTGGCTGGGATCAAACAGTGTGTTGTTGAGCTCAGCAGCACCACACAATCTAACTAATAGTGTTACAGTTTCAACATTATTGAAGTGTAGATTCCATACCACTGTAGGCAGGCAATGCTTGTAGCCAATCTAAAGCTCCTCTCCCCGATATGCGCGGTAAAACATTCACAAATTTAGCATTACATGTGTGAAGTTAGAGACAACCTGTTGTAGTGGGCATTCAGATGTTTCAACGTGCTTGCAGAGTGG
>NW_023612443.1:0-59400 GCF_013339725.1 Rhipicephalus microplus
CCGGCGGGTAATGTCACGGGCTAAGTAGATGCCTGAGGACGACGACGAAGTGCTGAACGGGAATGTGCTCGGACTGCAGCAGCGTCGTACGTATTAGCTCGCCAGTATATTCGCCAGTACGAATTTGCTCACCAGCGTATACTTTATTCCCCGTAACAATATTAGTGTAAGATGACCATGAGAAATGCTTTACCAGGGACATATCGATTGGAGCGAACAATAATTAATACATTTAAAATTAATTTCGAACCTCTAGGAATTACGTTAACGTAAAACAACAAAGCGGTTAGTCTCGTATTTTGATACAATTGGGACTCGATCTAAGGGCTCTGTATCGCGTTCCCGATCAAACGAACAAATGCCCATCGCCCGACAGGCAAACCAACTAGGCTCAACATTATTATGAAACCAAGTTAACAAGGTTTTCTAGCTGAGTTAGGAAATAAAGGCTTACCCAATTAAATGTCATCGCTGGGCCAAGACGTAATGATGAAAAGGAGGGTTGTAGAAGTCAGAAAAGCTGATACTGGTCGCGCCATACGGCTGCCATGGGCCCTTCCTGAAGCTGACGAACTCCTGGAAGAGGTCAAAAGACGCCGTGCACATGCCACCTGAAAAGAGCTTTCTAACAAAAGCTGCAACCCGCCGTGAAACTCTCCGTTTAAAGATCAAAACCCCAAACCAACATTCTGGGCAGGTTTTTTAGTGATTGATTGATTGATTGATTCACTCATATTCATTGATTTATTCATTCAAATTATTTATTTATTTTATTTACTTATTTATTTATTTATTTATTTATTCATTCATTCATTCATTCATTCATATTTATAGTTAAAAGCCTATCAGTGCTTCTGGTTGTACCTACTTCCCTTACGCGGTGACAAAATTGTAAGATTTTTTCAAAAACGTTCTCTTCACTTTGCCGTTAGCTTAAAGGATCGAACGGAACCAATTTATTTTCTTCAATGTTTTTTAGTAGTGCTGTCACAACTAAAGCTGTTTCAACAGGCAGCTGTAATTTGAAATGTAACCAAATTCAGCACGGAGACTTTTAAAAATGACCTCCTATAAGTGTGCCGTTCAACAATTATGATTTAATTGTCCATTTTATACACTTTTAATCGGAAAAAGCTGAGTACGATGTACTCGAAATCGTTCAACAATTTTTCTAAACAAAAAGCCGAGGTCTTTCAGTCCCCGTTCAGCTAATCCCCGTTCAACACAGCCCCCGTTCAACTCATCTTTTTTTTTCGATAGAACCACTGGCGGTAAAATTCTGGGCTTCGACGTTTTGCTTGGAATGACTCGTGCAGTTATAAAAGAGGAATCGAGCGGCTACTCACCACATCGCTCTTGTCCACTGCCATGAAAACCATTATCCTTTAGCTAACCATTCCTCCCGTCACGTAGTCGCTTTGCAGCGTGTAGTGTATTATTAAGGTGAATTGATTAGCAGACACTTCATTAAACGCGAACACTGACCATTGGCGGCAGCGTTAACGACAAACGTACACCATCACGCATCAATAAATAGTAGTAGAGCCTCAAATCTGTGGCACACACTCACGTTTGAGGATTGGCCTAGAACCGGCGTTATAACTCTAACAAGATATCGATTTTGTTAGCTTACATCTGTTCGAATGGTGATAGTCATGAAGGAAAAAGAGTTGAAATTAACAAATAGAAACTACGGATATAGACAATGAAACGGGTAATGTTTGAACATGAAAACAAAGCAATTTATAAACCAGGGATTTAGAAGTAATGATTGATTTTACAGCCTGAATCTCTTTGAACCCTGTGTAAAGTCCTAACATTCATATGTAAATTTCCAGTTACTGTATCCTAGGGACAAAGTCCCCAAAGAAAGTACGTTTGGCGAGTTTATATCTAATCTTAGGAGAGTGAAGACGAAACATATCATGTAATTTTGCCCAAAGCGAAGTATCTTTTACAACAGAATAGAAAACCGTATGTTTCATGGACTCCCTCCTGAAAACAAACATTAAGGGAAGCAGCCATACCAGCTCTGTGTAATCGATATATATCTGTTGCATGGCACAACACTTGCTTCTTTTCCTTTACCACCAGTTTCTCGATGGTTGGCGACACGTGTTCGGGATCCCACTCCGCCACGGACAGGCTGTTCTTCTACGAGTTTGCCCGAAGCCGATGTGAGGCCTACGTCGACGCGTACTCGCACCTGAGGACGCACAAGGGCACGCGATCACCGGCTCCCTTCTTCGTCAACGGTCCACTGAGGAACACGAGAGGGTTCTCCAAGGCATTCCGCTGTCCGCGCGCATCGGGCATGCACCCAAAACGAATTTGCAGGTTATAGGACGTTATAAGCGTTACGTCGACATAGTTACAGAATTGGGGGTGCTCAACGTTGCGCCATAGGAAGATATGTATTTCCTCATTTGTTCGTACAATATCACAGTTTTGCAGAATAGTAAACCACCTTGATGCGGCAAACGTGTGTTATTTGGCAGCTGCTAAGTCTCGTTTTTCGGATGTGTTGTATTGAAAAGCGGTTCTAAGGAAGTTTTTCAAGTAATAGGCATCGTTATTGAATGTAGAGAATGTTCGTATTTTTTTATTGGACTATGTTATTCGCGCATGGTTATCCGAAGCATATGCCCGACGCATGCGTAGTTCATGACTCAACGAACCACTTTGGTTCTCTTTTTTAATGCGCAGAAGTGTCAATAAGTTTAATAGTAAGTGTACACCATAAAATAAACGGCTCTGCTTGAAGTCCACAAGCTGGGCTAAGTAAAATATCAATCTGTATATAAAGTGGTACTTCAACACATGCAAGCTGCACAATTCAGCTCATTTCGAATCAAAACTATATCTTAACCATGAAATCTATCTATCTATCTATCTCTTATATATATACATATATATATATATATAATATATATATATATATATATATATATATATATATTGTACCGAAGCATAGTGGCGCCAGCTCAGTCCGCGATGACCGAGTGCGTCGATCCCCCACAAGGCTCTTCCATGCTGCCACCTGTCATGTGTTCTGGTGTACTTCGTCTGCGTGACCCACCAGTATACAACGGCACTGAAGATCAAGATGTCGAGGACTGGCTGGCAGCGTACGAGCATGCCAGCGCGATTAACAAGTGGGTTGACCCTGCGAAGCTGACTCACGTCATCTTCTACTTGACGGATTTGGCCAACCTATGGTTCACCAACCACCAAGCCGACATCCCCACCTGGTCGGTTTTCAAAGAGGCCGTCACCTCGTTTTTCGGTCATCCAGCCATGCGTAAGCTTCGTGCTGAACTGGGACTGCGGGGATGATTTCAGCGAAATGGTGAGAGCTTCACGAGCTACATTGAGGATGTGATCAGCCTCTGTAGGCGAGTTGATGCCAGGATGACCGAGGCTGACAGAATAAAGAATATAATGAAGGCATTGATGACGAAGCTTTTCATATGCTTGTGGCCAAAGACCCACAGACCTTCACGGCCGTGATTCAGTTATGTCAAAGTTTCGATGAGCTGCGCAAGCAACGAGTTTTACACGTCGCGCTAATACGCAAACAGCTGATATTTCGGCCTTGGAGTGCAAAAGCAGTGGCCCCGACCAGAGCGTGTTAATGGCTCAATTCAGCAGTACATCCGGGAGGAAGTTGCTCGACAGCTCTCTCTTGTCACCACCATCAACGAGACCCCCACAACACTGGACCACTCACTTCGCCGTGCTATTTAGACGCAAGTGCCGAGGCTCTCCCTTCGCCCACATCCCCAATATCACTGGCTGCACCGCTGACTTATGCAGAAGCCGTCCGCCGAGCTCCTGCCCAACCGCCGCTCCCTTCATACAGTCCAGCCACCAACTACTACAGGTCACCAGTTTCAGTTTATCTGGTAAATCGGCCCTTTCCACCACCTCGAGCACCTGTAAACTCTTGGCGTACTCCGGATAACCGGCCCGTTTGCTACAACTGTGGTATTCCAGGACATGTCGCGCGCTACTTTCGTCGCCCGTGGATTCTATTTTAATGATGTGCAGCATTCTGGCAACCTACCTCGGCAATCAGAATCGCATGTGACACCTGATTCGCATGACCCCCGCTCACGTCGACCAGACTTCAGCCGGTGTCGATCTCCTTCACCCCGTCTTCGGTCTCCTTCCCCCATGCTTCGCCGTTTCAACCACGCCCAGGAGGAAAACTAACAGTCGCAGTTCCTGAGGCAAGAGCTGCGCCACCGACGAAATTTACAAGGCCTCATCTTTCGCCCCCTAACGAGATTGCCGTGTTTGTGGATGGTTTCGCCAGTATGCTTCGCTGGTTAGCGTCCATGAAAGATCCTACTGGCCGCCTCGCTCGTTGGGCTTTACGCCTTCAGGAATACCATATCCATGTTGTTTATCGCTCAGGACGCAGACATTCAGACGCCGATGCACTATCCCGTTCTCCACTGCCTCCTGACCTTGCCTGCTTATCAACTGCCATTTGCGATTCGTCATCGTTGAGCATCACTGACATGCCATCCGAACAGCGCAAGGATCCTTGGATCAATTCTTTGCTCGAACGTCCTCTCTCACAGTTCGTCAGAAACGACTTCACGCTCCCTCTGTCGTCCAGCAAGACACTTTGCTGTCCGTTGAAGACTTGTTGTATAACCGCAATTACGTGACGAGGACGGCGTAGGTGGCTCCTTGTCATCCCTCGTCATTTGCGTTCGGACATCTGCGCTGCCTTTCACGATGACCCCCAGTGTGGCCACGCTGAAGTATTTTAAGACTTACTCTCGCCTTCGTCTAAGATACTACTGGCGCGGCTGTATCGGCACGTTCGCCAGTATGTTCGGTCATGCACCACGTGTCAACGACGCAAGACGCCTTCTCACAGCACTGCTGGCCTTTTCAACCCTTAACCTGCCCAGCGAGACCATTCCGACCGCGTCGGAATTGATATTTATGGTCCTCTACCCAACTCTCTTCGAGGCAACCGGTGGATTATCGTCGCCGTGGATCATTTGACACGCTACGCTGAAACATCTGCGCTGCCTGCTACCACTGCGAAAGACGTTGCGTCCTTTCTTCTTCACCATCTCATATTGCGACACGGTGCACCTCGTGTATTACTGAGTGACCGTGGATGCGTGTTTCTCTCGAACGCCGTCGACGAGCTACTCAAGGCATGTCGCACGGTCCATCGAAAATCCTCGGCATACCATCCTCAAACCAATGGCATGACGGAACGCTTTAACCGTACCCTTGGAGATATGCTTGCCTTGTACGCCTCTGACGACCACACTAATTGGGACCAAGTGCTCCCTTTTGTCACGTACGCATACAACTCTGCGCCACAAACAACCACTGGCTTTTCTCCTTTGTTCCTCCTGTACGGACGTGAGCCATCATGCTCCATGGACACCATTCTCCCTTACAGGCCTGATGTTTCCGAAGCGACGCCTGTTTCCGAAGCAGCTGCGTATGCCGAAGAGTGTCGTCAACTCGCTCGCTCATTTACCGCACAAGACCAATGGCGCCAGAAAATTGACCACGATTCCTCTGCATCTACTGTACACTATAACCCAGGAATGCTGGTTTGGCTCTGGGTCCCGTCTACCCCTCCCGGTCTTCCCCGAAGCTTTCGTCGAAATATCATGGCCCCTACCGTGTGGGCGGCAAACATCTCCTGTCAACTATGAAGTTGAGCCCATTGATCCACCTTCGGACCAACGCTGCCGTGGGCGTGAAACAGTACACGTATCACGCCTCAAACCGTGCTATGACCCCCTTGTCGTGTCCTTTCCCTAGGTCGCCAGGTTGGCTCCTTTCTGCGCGGGGAGTAATTGTACCGAAGCATAGTGGAGCTAGCTCTGTACCAGCGTGAAAGAAGACATTGACGTCCATGTGTGGCTCGTGCTTGCCGGGTTCCTGCCTGTACCAGCTTGTTGCGGCTAACGTTTCTGGAATATTAACCTGTGTTTTTACGCAACCTTGCTCGTTGAAATATATATATATATATCTATATATATATATATATATATATATATATATATATATATATATATATATATATATATATACTTGTCTGTCGTCGTTCACAATGTAATTTTCATCAGTGTTAAATTTTTGCAATCCATGGTGCTAAGAAAAAGGGAACGGCTTCGCTACTATGAAACCTGAGGAAGTGCGTCCCACGGGCACCCAGCTGTTCCCGTTCGCAAACGTTCGTAACCCGTTACGAAAGCGCCAGGTGACGACAATTTTTGTGGTAAGCATGAAGGATTTCTCTGTGCTGGCAGAATCTTGTTAGGTAGATGCACAAACTCAGTGTGTGACGTGGTGCTACTTCGCTTTATCGGCTTGCCGCAGGTTAGGGCAGCTGAGATATACGCGTCGGCGGCCGCGAGATTCGTCAGGTTGTTTCATCCATCAGATGTAGCGACGCAGCGCCTGCGAAGCGTAGGAGAAAGGTGACTGCGGGCAGTGATGCCAACCTGAGGCAACGCTTTATCCCTAGAATGACCCCTCAAAAATCCCTAGATAGCAGACAAAATCCCCAGATTGCATTTTTTTTCTTTTCGCACGTTGGTATTCACCTTTATTAGTCTAAACGCAGCTTGCTCTTCGCCTCGTTTGCTCTGAATCTCATTAGAGTTAAGATATAGCTTACTAGCAGCAACTGCAGCTCTTTTTTTTCAATATTTTCTGTGGAGCAATGTGAATTCGCTTCTTCGAGCAGACGACTCTGGTTTCACAGCAACGCCTCTTGAAATGCTCTTGCAACAGTCTCTTCTCTGTATGCGCAAATTACTGAGGCAGCCGGCCGAGGCTTGCAGGACGACGAAAATGCTGGACATCGTGACACGTAACCCTTTGAAGTCTTAATCACCATACATTTCTTTCTTCATCCGCTTCAAATGCGATGGAGTGATCTGGAAGGTGTAGCAGGAGCTGTCCGTCAAGGTTCTTTTTGCGTGCAGCAAGCCGCACAACGCGTCTGTTGACAACCTGTTTCTTTGCTTTGTTTTCAGCAGATTTACTTGCGAAAACACACGTTCGACCGCAGCGCTGGAGTGTGGTAGGCACAAAATGTTTTTTCATAAACGCTGACAACAGGGGAAACTCTTGTGATCCATCGCCTCTTCGCATCTGGGATACGGCGTGCCAAACTGGCTCGCAGTCAAGCCAGCGTGCTCACTCAGGTCCATGTTGCGGAGGAGACGCCACTCCCTGTCCAGTTCATTCACTTCATTTTCCCTCACGATCAGGGGAAATGAGACCGCAAGGGGCGCGATTGATGGAATCGTCTTTCCCATGACAACTTTCGGGTCCTGGACTCGAAGGTTCTTCAACTGGTGACTTTTCAGGGGGAACCGCAAGTATATCTGACGAGCGGCTTCGATGAAAACTCTAAGCACTGCAGCCTAAAGTTGTGAATCTGGTCTTCGTTTAGGCCGTGTGTGCCACCGGATAGCGCTGCAGTTGGCTTTGCTCCGAGATATATTTCCTCTAGTAGCAGGAACTTGGCGGGGTCTTTGTACTGCACATCGGACAACGGCGTGGCCTCCAAGTAGTCCCGCTTGATGTAGCATTCGAGTATGCAATTTAGCGTGCCCGAAACCTTTTCGTGCAGCAAGTGGATTCTGGTTTCCTCGGACTGCATTTCTTTGTTTAGGTTTGTAAAAAAAGGCAGCACGTACTCAAGAAACTCGAGGTAAAGCTTAGTCGACGGGTTGCTAAGCTTCTCGAGAATGGCTTCTGCGGCAAGCACGTGGTCCTCAGTGGCTGCTTTTTTGAAAAATGAAATCAAGGCTGGCATCTGCTCAAGTAGGCGGGTAATAACAACTTGGAGGGACAGCCACCTGGTTTGGCTCGGGTGCAGTAGCTTATGTGGCTTCACCTCTGCGAGCCTTTGGACCTCCTGGTATGCAGACGTCTGCTTGGGAGACAAAAAGTAGTTGTACACATCGCGGGCCAGATCCTCCACTCCTCTCGGTAGTGTTTTGCACGCGTAGGAGGCACAGAGATGGAAGGAATGGCAAATGCATTTCAGAATGAAAATTCCTGGAATTTGTGCTTGCAGCATCGATGCGATGGAATGATGAGCACCCATCATCACGTTTGCTCCGTCCGCCGCGAAACCGATCAAGTTTTTTTTTCGTATGGAATTTCTGGGCTAGTAAAGACTGCCTTCAGACTGCTGAAGAGAGACTGGGCGGTTCCGTCGCTGACTGGTACCAAGTCAAGAAACGCATCCACTACGTCGCCGTTGGCATTCATCACTCGGGCGACAAGGGACAGATGCTTCACTGTTCCCTTGTCAGTAGATTCGTCGACAAGCAGAGACAACTTCTGTCTGCGCAAGAGTTCACAGATGTCTTGGCGACTCTGCTCTCCAAGAACATTTTTTACGATGGCAGTGCACTTCGTCCGGCCACAGCTCACATTCTTTGCAATTTGGGAATCATCGCATGCTGCTTTGACAACGTCAACTAAATGCCCCATGACATTAAATGGCAGGTTATGCTCGGTGATGAACACTGCAAGCCTTATTTCCGCCTCTTTGACAGATTTGTCTAGCTGAGTTTGCCCACTTACTGCAGGCATAGATGTCAGCGTGCGGGTCGATTGCAAGCTTGCAGCACTGTTCCTGTGCTTGGAGCTTGCGAGGTGGCGGTCGATTTCCGATTTTTCACCTTTGCAATCAGCGTTGCATGACTTGCAGTAGAAGTACAGGGGCCCTTTTTTACTCGCTGCTAGCCATCCCTTGTACTTTGGTTCAGCTTCCCATCTCGTCAAATATTTTTGATCATATGCTTTCGCTTTCTTTCTACTCGGCTCACCTTGCTCAAAGTCTCTTCGTCCAGAAGTTGCCATTTCAGGTGGAGCGCGCCTTCACTTTGCACAGTGAAGGTGCGCGGCGGAGGTGAATTTCGCGCGTTTTTCCGTGCACCGTAAGTCACAATTGCACTTTCACTCGCGAAGCCAAGTAGTCACTCGTGAAGACAAGTTCGGAAAAGTTCCTTCGAGTGTACAGCACACCTCAGAGTTTCCACAGTTGCACTTCACTTGCGAAGAAAAGTTGTCACTCGCGACGACAAGTTCGGACAAGTTCCTTCGACAGCACACATCAGAGGTTGTTACTGCGAGAACCTCGCGTCATAGAAAAAGAAATTACTTTCTTAATGCTCGCGGTTACAGAACCAAAGTCGCCCTCTCTCGGCTTGCACAACACCAATGCTTTTTTAAACGAAAAAAATAGAAATAGCGAAGGAAAGTTAGAAATGAAAATAGAAATTAGGAAAAAATTACATTCTTTGCAGTTACTTATTATTAAAAACGCGTGGTTACTCAGCAACACCAGTCATTAAGCTGCATAGCGTTCCATTTCAAACTCTAAAAATCCTTCTATTTCACAAAAAGACGCCAAATCTTTAAAAGAGACAAAAAACCCTAGATCTAGGGATAAATCCCTAGGGTTGGCATCACTGACAGCGGGGCCGCTCCAGAGAGGGCATCATCACCTCGTCAGTGAGGTGATGACGCCCTCTCTGGAGTGGCTCCGCAGTCAGCCACGGATTTCCAAAACTCTTTTAGCAATTCTCAATTATTGCAAGCATCTTTTAGAGCTAATTTGTTGATTTTAATACATTAGACCTTGTTCATCAATTCTAACCGTACCTTGAGCATTGCTGCCTTTTGGTGGTCTGTAGTGAGCGCTACAATGTCAGCGTGATAATGCCGCGTGAGATGCATCGATGGATGACAAGCCGGATGCTTGAGTATTTTGCACTTAAAACTATACTGCGGTAAATCCCAATGCAACGCAATTTTCAACGATGGTGAAAGATTATTCTTACACTGACGGCAGAATAATTGAACCCAACGGGGACGCTCGATAAGTATACTGCGGATCTCAGCGGTGTAAAAAAGGGGGAAAGAGCCGCTCTTTTCAAATACTGACTGCCTCCCCCCCCCCCATCCTCTTTCTTCACAAGAGTGATTAGGTCGGCGAAACTCACCTCCGTCAATAGGTTGACAAAGGCGCATAAGTTGTTGCTAATCTCTAGTGCTGCTGCCAATGTGCCCCGCGATTTGCTGAGATGGTGATTTTCGGCACAAGCAAGAACGTACTTACGCGGCTTGTCTAGCGAACATGCATAAAAAAAACGGGTGGCTGCTTTGGTGACACTCCCATTACTTTGTATCTGTTCGAATGTGAATTCGTGTGGGCGCATGTTCTAATATTAACAAATTTTTATACTGCGTATGTAGCGTGTACGCACTCGTGGTGTGTACGCATGAACACTGCAATTCGCATATGATGCTAAAAACAAAGCATAACCTTAATTTTATGCCTTGCGGTCCTATGCCCTCCATTTACCACAAGGTAGATGTCCTCCCAAGCGACTACAACTTCGTTCGTGCCAAGCACCAGGCAGGAAGTGCGCTTGTACCTATTTAGCCAGTAGGTACCTGGCGGCAGCGATTCTCTTCCTCCCACAGCAGTGGTGGACACTCACTATTTCACCAATGCTGTGGTGGATTAAGGTAGGCCCAAAGGCCTTCGCAGAACCTTATGGGGGGCTACCTTTCGAAATGAGTACCCAGAAACAACTTAGCGCCAGGTTGGTGTACTCTTCTACGAATTAATAAAAACCGGCGAGTTCCTGGTTTGCACTCTGAATCGAACCTGGAACCTGCCGCCTTGGAAGCGAACGCGCCTACCATGTAGCCACCCTGCGCTAGAAATGCGTGCACAGAAACGTTCTGCGCACGCGTTTTAAGCAGGACGTGGTTCCGTTCAGTTCCCAAAGCGGTTAGAGGCAGCGCGCACATCGTACGAGGTACTAAAGGCTCATTCACACCAAAGGAAGCACGGCAAAACGGCCAAGTGGGATTTCCGAAGCGGCGAGGTGGCGATGCGTGAACTTGTTCACACCACATGCCTTTTTCGGCTGGCCATGCAGCAGAAGAGGTGGGCATCTCGCGATTTTGCGCACGTGCCGCTATGACGTGTCAGTGCCTCTCCCAAACGTACACTCGCGCCACCACCGCGTCTCCGCTGCGTGGCGTTCTGATTGGCTGCGGCAAAGTGGCGAGCCTCGGCAGGCGTCAAAAAATTGCTCCTAGAGCGATCGTGCTTGCCGCCTGGTTCTTCTCTCGCTTTCGCCGCCTGGAGAGGAGGTTCTTCCCGGTTTCCGTGTTGCCGTCTAGCCGCTTTAGCCGCCCCACCTTCGGTGCGAACGAGCTTCAAAAGTGTATGTTATCTTTATAATTACGCACGATTGATCCCACGTTATTATGCGTGAACCAAATAATCGTGCATGCGGTAACTTGGTTCTCGCTTTTACATGAGTTGTCACAATAACTAGGCTAACGTGGCTGTTAGCGACAGTTAGTTGTTAGCCCCGCCGCGGTTGTCTAGTGGCTAAGGTACTCTGCTGCTGACCCGCTGGTCGCGGTGTCAAATCCCGGCTGCGGTGGCTCCATTTTCGATGGAGGCGGAAATGTTGCAGGCCCGTGTGCTCAGGTTTGGGTGCACGTTAAAGAACCCCAGGTGTTCGAAATTTCCGGAGCCCTCCACTACGGCGTCTCTCGTAATCATATGGTGGTTTTGGGACGTTAAACCCTACATAGCAATCAGTAAGCAATGCTTAGCTCATGTCTTCTTTGTAGAACGTCGTGATTTGAGCTGAAGTCTGCCTTAAAATCAAACACGTTAGTTCAACCTAACACAGTAGTGTAATCATGGCGCCGGCCTTCATCGCCTTTCGGGTCGGCAGTAGAGCACTTTAACCACAGTACCACCACGGCGGCTTTAGCTCAGGATGGGGCGACTGCGAATTTTTAACCTAATCTGATGTATACGTATATTTTTACACTGAATGGGTATATGACGAGTTTCTGATGATTTTCGCAAACAAAAGGCGTGTACAACAACTTCCAGCGAACAGATGCAACTCAATTAATCCAGAGTTCTTGGGTAAAAATATATATAAAAACTTAGGTCATCTCTCGCTAAACGGAGCCATGTGTAGAGCGAAGCAGTGGCCGCTAATGCTTACACTGGCAGCGACGTTAACGCTGGCGCTCTGCATTGTGAGCAGCGCCTCCTCGTCGTCCTAGCCAGTCGTCGTAGTAACCAGTTGCATTGCATTGCATGTCAACAAAAGCGGTGTTACAGAATATTTGCGGAGTGAATGATGATGAGTGGGGCGTAGCGTCCGTCAGGCCATCCATGGTCCCGCGCGTCCATCCGTCCATCCGTGCGTCTGCCCATGCGTCTGTCCGTGCGTTTGTCCATCCACCTCGCCCCACTCACCATTCTCCTCGTGGATATTTTCACGATAAATCGCAAGTAATGGGGGGGGGGGGGGTATTAAACCACGGAGTAGCTAGCTCCAGAACGATGCGTCAGTCGACGCTGGTTCTCGAGCAGAGAAGAAGCACGCGATCTGCTTTATTTTCTCCAGATTGAGAGCCGCTCTTGCTGTCGACCCACTACGTGCGGGTGGCATTATCCCCGCTTTAAAAAAAATGTCCCAAAAAAGGGAAAAACTAGTACATAGCACCACCTTGATGATACAACATAGGCACGTGAAAAAAAAAGAAGAAATTGGAAATTCTATAAAGTGAAAGTAGAAATTAAAGAGCGTGCCAATATAGGGAAATTCATTGAACGAAGAACCAAGTTCACAAAAATAAATAAGAAACCCAAAGAACGGTGTACGGTAAAGAAAAGTTACGAACAACGCGCTATAAATGGTTTCATGCGCAACACATGAACGACGTCTTGCCTTGGCCGTGACCTGCTCCGTGCCTGCGGTGTTGAGTCCGGAACCACTTCGTAGTTCACGTCACTGATGCGGCGTAACACTTTATATGAGCCAAAGTACCAGCTCAGTAACTTTTCACTAAGGCCACGGCGGCGAACGGCCGTCCACACCCAAACTTGGTCTCCGGGGTTGTAAGAGAGTTCTCTGTGGCGGATGTTATAGCGCCGTGCGTCTGCCTGCTGTTGCTGGCCGATGTGTAGTCGCGCGAGCTGACGGGCTTCCTCAGCACGCTCTGCGAATTCTTCAGCGTCAGATACCAACTCGTCTTCGTCTTTACACGGTAGCATAGAGTCCAGCATGGTCTGCACTTCGTGGCCGTAGAGAAGCTGAAATGGCGTGAATAGCGTGGTCTCTTGCACGGTGGTATTATACGCGAAGGTCACGTAGGTAAGATCCGGTCCCTTGTTTTGTGCTGTACGTCGATGTACATTGAGATCATTTCGGCGAGGGTCTTATTCAGTCGCTCCGTAAGTCTGTTGGTTAGCGGGTGGTACGCAGTTGTCCTTCGGTGTCTGGTGTTGCTCAGTTTGAAAACTTCGTCGGTAAGCTGCGCCGTGAAAGCCGTCCCTCTGCCCGTTATTATACTGGAAGGAGCACCGTGCCGTAACACGATGTGGCGCATGAAAAATTGTGCTACCTCAGAAGCCGTGGCTCGTGGGTTCGCCTGCGTCTCAGCGTAGCGTGTCAAATAGTCGGTCGCGACGACACCCATTTGTTGCTGTACGCAGACAGGGGAAATGGCCCGAGAATGTCCATGCCGACTTGGTCGAACGGCGTGCAGGGTGCTTCGACGGGCTGAAGCAAATGAGCTGACTTAACAGATGGTTGCTTTCGGCGCTGACATTCCCGACAGCTCTTGATGTACTTCTTGACGCTTCCTGAAAGTCCTGGCCAATAGTACCTCTCGCTCACTTTAGCAAGTGTCCGTGAGTAGCCCAGATGACTGGATGTGAGTTCGTCATGGCAAGCAAAGAGGACGTCGTCTCGCATGTCTCGAGGAACCACCAGGAGGTAAGCATGGTTGTCCGAACGAGCGTTCTTCTTGTGCAGCACACTGTCTCGCAGGCAGAATACGTCAACGAGCGGGATAAATGACGTGGTATTATTGCGCCCTGGCCCTCTAAATGATCGCTAATTGGACGAATGTCTGCGTCATCTCGCTGCCGTTTGCTCAGTTGGTTGGTTGGTTGGTTGGTCCTCAACATCTTGGCGCAACCCACGTAGGGGGATAGGCCATGAATGGGACGGTGCCTTGCTTTTTAAATTAATTCAGTTCTTGAAAGCGAGGGCTGCATTAAATAGGTAATATAGGTAATAATAAAACGGTGTTAAATTTCTAAAAAACTTTGAAAAGAAAACGTATAACATACAAAAAATTATAAATAAAACAACTGATGTTACTTATTTTTAGCATTCCATTCTTTTAGATTCTCGTATGAATTTTGTAACAGCGGTAAAAACGCTCTGTGGCTGAATCCAAATGCGACTGCGCCAAATGAAAGAATCACCGGATGTCAAGGAGGTAAGCATGGTAAGCAAATAGTCAGTCGCGACGATCACCCATATGTTACTGTCCGAAGACCGGAGAAATGGCCCGAGATTGTCCATGCCGACTTGGTCGAACGGCGTGCAAGGTACTTCAATAGGCTGAAGCAAACCAGCTGACTTAACAGATGGTTGCTTTCGGCGCTGACATCACGACAGCTCTGACGGACTTCTTGACGCTTGCCGGATGTCCTGGCCAATAGTACCTCTCGCTCACTTTAGCAAGTGTCCGGAGTAGACGGAGACTGGATGTGAGTTCCTCATGGCAAGCAAAGAGGAACGTAGTGTCGCTTGTCTCGAGGAACCACCAGGAGGTAAGCATGTGTTCAAACGAGCGTTCTTCTGTGCAGCACACTGTCTCGCAGGCAGAATGACGTCATACGAGTGGGATAGATGACGTGGTGTTATTTCGCCCTGGCCCTCTAAATGATCGATGATGGGACGAATGTCTGCGTCACATCGCTGCCGTTGCTCACGTCTGATGAGCTAATGGCGCCCCAGGAAGTTTTCGTCTTCCTCTGCTTCCGTACTGACTACAGAAGGGGTGCACGTGGCAGTGTGGTCAACCGTCTTATGCTTTTGGCTTGGCTATGGACGACTGGCTGACGTCAAATTCCTGCATCCGCATGCTCCACCGTGCTAGCCGTTCTGAAGGGTCGCGCAGTCTTGCCAATCAACGGAGGGCGTGTTGGTCCGTTACTATCTTGAAGGGATGACCATAAAGGTACGGGCGAAACTTGGTGATTGCCCACACGACTGCGAGGCACTCTTTCTCCGTAGTGGAATAAATCACCTCGGCACGGAATAGAGAGCGGCTGGCGTAGGCTATCACTCTTTCGATGTCCTCATGACGCTAAACGAGCACTGGACCGAGCCCAATGTTACTAGGGTTAATGTGGACCTCCGTGTCAGCCTCATCTTCGAAAGGAGCGAGAACGGGTGCTCATTGCATGCGCTGTCGCCGCTCATCAAAAGCTGCTTGTTGCTCGTTTTGCCAGACAAACGGCGTGTCGTCCCTTGTGAGACGATTCAGAGGTTCTGCTATCTGTGAAAAGCCATTAATGAACTGGCAATAGTAGGCGCACAAACCAAGGAAGCGCCGGATGGCAACGAATCTTGTCACCGTTTTTGTGTGAAGGTGTGTTGCTTAATTGTTTCCCAATAGAAGGTTTAATATGGAGTACTTATCTAACCTAGAAGGAGAACGACTTGCGACAAATGTGATTGAGAACGTATTTCCTGTACCTGTCGATCAGTTAATGTTTTAAAAAGCAAACAGGCGAGACTTACTAAAACAAGTTTAGTACATGTGGAAATCACTTAAAGGGCCGGTAAACCACCCCAGAGGTCTAAATTCAGTTGTGGTAGGGAAATTGTGCACGGGTGTACGACTAACACAGAGCCGTGAAAATTTTTTGAAACGGTGCAGTAATAGTGGAGTTAGACGCGTTTGATTATCGAAACCATGAAGAACACACATTTCGCTCTTTCCTACGCTTCCCTCCGCTGGTATCCTCTTCCACGCCGCTTTGCCCTCTCGGCGAGCGCCCCTCCCAATCTCGCGTGGCATATGTCATCGCTGACGCGCTGCTTGAAACACTGTCCACTTCCGGTGGCCGCGACTCCTGCCGCCTTCTCCGTCAGTTGAGTGCTTGTTGGCGAACCGTGGCTGCCGTAATTGTGCCGGTAAAAAAACGAAAACGTGCGTTTCACGCACGCCTTCAAACGATTGCCAACCCGATGAACTCGTACGGGGACACGCCGTGACCCGCACGTGTTACACGCACTCGAGCAACACGACGAACTACAACAAGCAGCGCGGGCAGCTGCTTGCAGACTGACCGGAAGTCGTAGGTTCTTGGTCGACCAGTCGCATCATATTTGGCGTAATTGACTCGGCGCTTCAGAGATGTAGCACGGCACGTCACGCGGAGGCCCAAAAGGCCCGAAAAGGAGGGGGGATTGTTTCTTGGAATTTGTGGCGCACCGGTGGCTCGTAGGGCTGCCACGTGTACAAACGTTGATCGCGACGGCATTCTGCACACGACGCGCACGTTTACCTGAAATGCTCGAAAAGGGACTCGCTCGCTGGATTCCGTGCCGACCGGTTGAGCCCTCGCGATCTCCGACGACAGCGTAGCTCTGGCCCACTGGGTTGGTCCTACGCCACCTCCTGTCACCGGTCGCCTACGACGATGACAGTGTAGCTCTGGCCGACTGGATTAGCTCTACGCCATCTTCTCTCGCCGACAAGAGCTCTCGCCAGTGATGCCCCGTCCTCGGACTTCTGCAACCGTGTCTTTCTTTTCTGTCTTCTCCTCACTTCCGTCGCTGTCTGTCCCACCAACTCAACCTCTCCTTCTTGTCTTTCTATCTCTTTACATTTTAATCATATCCTTTGGATTCCTTCTGTACCCCCATCCCTCTAGAGCTACTGTTCAGGTGTCCACCCACTGAGAGACAGTTACGGGGCTCACTTTTCTCTTCTTTTCTTTTTAAAAGTCACCCCCCCCCCCCCCCAATGCTTGAAAAAGTATCGGAGGTGGCTTACGGGCCCTTTAAAGCAAATGTTTTCTTCTCCCAGCTACAAACCAGAATCTTGCTAGTGAAAATGGGTCTGTAAGAGAGATGACATTGTTTCCTGTGCAATAAACCTGAAATAATTATACATGTAGTTACTGATTCTAATCATGCCATTTTCTTTAGGGATGTTTTCAGAGGATGCAAAAGACAGACAGATTAACCTTTCACTCCACAAGAAATTCTTTTTTGGTTGTTAGTTTATCTTTTTTCTGTTTACCTTTTGGAAATGATGTCCAACATTCTGATGTTACCTTATTTTACTTGATCTGCCTTAGGTATGGCACCACATGCTTGGTACTCTGACGTTACAATTCAATCTGGTAATTAGTGTTTGATAGAAACTATCGTCGAAGTGCGATATGTGTGCCAAGACGGAATATAGGAAAGGTGTGATGTACTTGTTTGATTGATCAGTGCACATGAAGCAAGTTTATGGGTGCATTATAGATTATCTGGACCGTATATGTCCACGTGGCCTTGGCGCTGATGAAGGTAGAAGTCGGCATGTCCAAAGCGGAACCCGTGGAACTCTATGTGGCCGAACTTGTGGCCGGGTAACCGAAAGTTAAAGTAGAGCAAAACAGACTTTACAGTGAGGGTCAGCCGTCGATAATTTTTGTTCGCTGCAACCATGTCGGAATTTATACACACGGCATCGAATATTCGAGCATTATTGCTGGTCGCCGAGTTTGTTCCTGAATAAACCAGCTATTCGCGTGTGCATGCTCAAGTCAAACCGATTTTCTGAAAACTATCTAGAATGCTCTATGCGACATTTTGGCTTGAATTGCGCAAGACAGTATCTACACGTGCAATACGCTGGCAACCTAAAACATGGCAAAGACCATGTGTGGCAATAAAGAAAAAAGAAAACAGAGGCAAGCAGTCATTCGGTGTGCTGTTTTACTTCGCAATGGTTGGTGATTGATTGATATGTTGGGTTTGATGTGCCAAATCACCACACGATGATGAGAAACGCCGCAGTAGAGGGCGCCGGGAATCTCGACCGCCTGGGATTCTTTAACGGGCACCCAAATCTGGGCACACAGGCTTATAGCATTCTGGCCTTCATCGAAAATGCAGCCGCCGCAGCCGGGACTCTACGATGATGATAGTTATAGCGCGAGAACAAAACAACGACACAGAGGCAAGAAGGACACGAAGACACGGGACTCTACCTCGCGACCTGTGGGTCAGAGGCCGAATACCTTAGCCACTAGACTCCCACGGCGGGACTTCCCAATGGTTGTGTGTGAAAAAAAGCTTGTGTGGGGGTTAGCTAGAACATACTGCTGGAAAAAGCTGCAGTGCTAAGTTGAGGACGAAAAACTGGACTGGCACAGAGAAAGCGCATCTAAATAGCGTATATTGAAAAAAAAATAGCCAAAAAAGGGGGTGTAGCAACATACTTTCCATCCTTTTTTTTTGCGATTTCTTTGCAATTAAAGCAAGTTGATAGATGCTCTTTCCCTGTGTCAGTCCAGTTTTACGTCCTCAACTTAGCAGCGCAGCCTTTTCCTGTGGTTGTGTGTACGTCTGTGGGTGTGTTTCCCTGAGTATGTGCCATAGGCACTCGGACTCACCAAAGAGTTCTTCAAGAAAGCTCGGTTGTAACACTCGAGAAGTTCGATGTTACTGGTTTGAGGCCCACGTGGCGGCTTTATGCTCTCCCATGGTAGACTACTGCGTATTCAGAATCGTCAACACCTTTTTTTAAACATATTACGTCATTCTTTCAAACTTGATTATATTCGATCACGGCTCGTTGGTGCTCCTTGTATTCTTTTTTTTTTTGCTTCACTACGGAATATAGTTGCAAGAGTCGAGTTAATGACGTGAATATGCATTACTACGACGCCCACAAAGAACTCTGAGCTGTAAGATAACTTCCACAAATTACCCAAAAACTTATTCAGGTATTAAAATTACTCGAAGTATACTCGCTAAAAAAAACCTAACATGGGCTGAAATTTCAGTTTTCTCCATACAAAAGCTTGTTTAACATGACAGATTAGATCTCGATTGTCAGTCGTAAAAAAGAACAGGATAGGAAATGCCGGAGAACAAACATTGGAGCCTCTTTCAGAATTACTTTTATTTATTTTGTGTTCTAAAACCCGTCTAAAACGTCGATATTGATTAGTCATATTTGAATACAAAACATGTCCAGAAACCCAATTGCCACGAAGCAAAATTGTGCCTGCATATGAAAGTTTTCTTCTACACTAGCAGGCTGATCATGATTGTGAGAACGATAGACAGAAAATAGGCACATTTCTCATGTGTGAAAAAGAGGCTATATTTTATGCCCATTATCATTAGCGATCGGATTATTGTTACGTTATATTAACATGACGTTTCAGATACGTTTGAGTACAGCCTGCTTGCAGCAACGTGGTCGTATATTACTGCCGCGAATCTGTTTATGTAACGACCGTTTTTGTCTTCCGTCTTTTGATGCGGAGTCACAAAACGATTGGCCTTGAGGCACATATCTCATCTTTAAAGTTCGAATAAAAAAATGGTCCATGCAGCAGTTTTCTTACTGAGGCACTTAAATGGTCAATTTTTTGTAAACAGTAATATAGCTCTAAAACGCGAAAGAATGATCCAAGTTCTTTTAAAAGCACAAATAGAACTGTGACAAACTTAAAATGAAACCAACTGCAGTTGCACGCCACTAAAGGATCTGTTGTTTTAGGGTTCTCGGCTGTACAAGTCGCCACGGGAAACGCTCAGAGATAACTTGGCCGGAGTTAAAGATGTCAGCCTTCGAAAAAAAAAAAAACAGCACTGCAACCACTTTGAACTTCGGAGAACGCAACGCAAGTGACCTACGCGTAAGGGTGTAATCATCAGTATAGGCGCAACCGCTAGAACCAACTAGCCGGCGTCACTGATAATGTAAATAAAATGCTTCTCGTAATCGTTCGTACGCTCTTTTACATCGCCAGTACAATTGGAGCGAACAGGACGTTGCTATGCTTTCGTCACTGTCCGCAAAAGGAGCCGATGTAATTCTGGTGTCCTCCAACAAGCAATGGAAAAACTGTCCTGCGATGTTTTCGCGCCTATTAGAATGAACGGTGACTACTTGGCTTCTTACGGAGACGGGTTTCAGAGTCTGTTTGCTGAAGAACATAACGCAAGCCAAAAGAAAAGTATTTGTCGGCTGCGCTCCGAACTTTACTATCGAAAGCATGGGAGTGACCCTGCAATCAGTGAAGCCCACGAGGGTATGCGCATCGTGGCGCTATGCAAAGTCTTACCCTGCAAACTTTCCCAACTCCAAAAATACTCCTCTGAGTCTGTCACTTTGCCAGGTTTTTGGAGTTCTGGAAATGAAGGGCGTCCACATAAAAACTGCCGGGTGGCCTCTCACGTCATCGGTTAACCATAACCAGTCAGCGGAAGAAATATGCTCAATGTTGCGGATAGAGACCCCAGACATAAAACGCCTTTCTGGAAAGCATTTGACTGTAATCTGCATTGTCGGCACTTACTATGGCAGTGGCAAAGACTCCTGTGACCACAAGAATATACACTTCATTCTGCAGTGTCTGCATCAAGTAAATGTTACTGTCGACGTTCGACTTCTTCCGAAGTTTGGAGGCGAACTTGATAGAGCTTTACACCATCACGACTGGGACGTCATCTTTCACGCGAGCGTACTTGACGCGGAAAGTGTTCTCTTTGCGGACATTCCGTGTGTTGAGATTGTCCAGGAGACCTTCTTTTCTAGGATCAACGATGGCCGTGTTGTCATGCTTTCGCAAGTGGTGCATGATTCCTGGCCAATATTTGTGTCTACCATTGCGCTTCTATTGGTCCTCGCACTTGTTATGTCTAAATTAGAGGACTGTCAGATGCCACCCTTTTAGAGAATCACCAACTTAGTCACGCCACTTCTAGCTTCCCTTCTAGCAACTTCTGTTTCCATCGCGAGCAACGTGTCACGCCGAGCAATGACAGGATTGGCACCGTATTGCCTCTGGTTTCATGCGATACTGCCACTATCCTCCTACTTTTGCAGTGAGATGACGTCGACGATAACAGTTAAAGCTCCCGGTGACCGAGTAGACACGCTGCAAAAGTTGGAAGATGCCCTAGACAGACACGAGGTCGCACCATGTGTTACTCTAAACACTGCCATGGAAGAAGAACTGAAACAGAGCACCGCACCGGTGGGCTCACTGATGTCCAAGCTACAAGCGGCATTCAAACGTCACGAGCCGAAGGAACTGTTCAGGTACGGTATCATTGACTGCCTTCACTGTGCTATGAGACACGATCGGATCTGCTACGTACAGCACGCTTGCACATCCGTGCCAGTCGCGAGATCGGGTCCGAGAAGTCCAAGTGTTCAAGGAACACTACAGGCAGCACCTAAGGGATTTCCAAATGCGTAAAGATATGGCACTGTATCAGCCATTGAGGAGGTTCTTCAACGCTCTTCGAGAGGGCGAAGTTCTCCGCGATGACCATTCTCACTGCTCACACCTACTTTCAGCCGACCCTATTCAGTTCGACCTCTTTGGTTTCTTTGTGCGGTTTTGGCTCATGCAGGTAATCCTAAGCTGTGCGGTGTGTGTGGCTTAAATTTCGATATCCCGGTGTTTGCACCGCAAAGCATGCTTTTATTCTGTCTTTAAAACACTGAACAGGAACAAGGGTCTCAATGGGTCATCGCGAACTTTTGTTTTCGTTCAAGCAATACGGCAGGTAATTCTCACCCGCACTGAATATTAAATACAATCCACATAATGGAAATGAAAGGGTTGGTTCATCGAAGGATATTTTTGCCATTGCCACTGATATATCCCCTTGTCCCTCTTGATGTTGACGTTACCTGTTGTTACTGCTGCTGTTAGGTGCCCTTGATCTGCGAGAAAAAAAAACTCGCGCAACATTAGAATAAATAGGGCACTATGTCGCATGAGTACGTTTCTTCTTATACGACAGATGATTTTATTGTTCTGAATCTGGTTTGTCTTCTTTAAGGTACAAACTAGAGGCCTCCCACAAGGATCAGTGTTATCACCCCTACTATCTAGTATTTTACTAGACTCTATTCCTGTTTGAATGGACGTGCAAATGTATGTGTATGCCAATGATATCGCGTTTTTTGCTAAGCTGTAGATATACATTCACTTTAGGAAAGTCATCAGACGTGTATGAACGTTCTAGAAACCTGGTTAGAAAATATAAACCTATCGCTGAATGTCGAAAAAAAAGTGCAATGTTGGTTTTTCCTCTGAGTGTTCCAGTCTGTATCGCTTCACTTTTTTGGCAAGACGTTATCCCCAAGGTGGAATCTGTTAAGTATTAGGGGTCACTTAATTATACAGATAACGCAATTAAAGTACGCATATAGAAAATATGGCTGCAAAATCAACATTTGCGATAGCGATACTTTGTAGACTCAGCAACAAGCGTTCAGGTTAACTCTGTGATATTGTCATCATGATTTACTGCTTGTATATACTCCCGATTTTAGAGTTCGGTTGCGTCTCGTTTTCTGGTGCGCCTGCATACAAACTGTGACCACTGGTTCTTCTAGGACGAGAATCTCTACGATTATGTTTTGGACTTCAAAAATTTAACTCAAATAAAAATTGGCAGATCCCACGTACAGTGGAAATCGATGATATGCGAAGCACGAATGGGAAATGTTGGTTGGCGTCACGTAATACCAAATTTGGCATATGTGAAGCTTGCGAAACGGCCATGAGCGCATCATGAGTGTGGCATGTAGTCCTCTTGGTAGATGACACGCATGTCGTGATTATCATGTTCGGATGTGTCATTTGCCTATGTCGTCCGTTCGTGTCACGTAATACCCGGTTTGGTACATGTGAAGCTAGGGAAATGGCCGCAAGCGCATCATGAGCGTAGCATGTAATCATGTTATTACATGACACGCATCTCGTGTTTATCGTGTTGGCGCCAGTATCATACCTTCATCATTCATTCACGTCCTGTAATACCGAATTTGGTATAAGTGAAGCTAATGGAACGGCCGCAAGCGCATCATGAGCATGGCATGCAGTCATATTGTTACATGACACGCATCTCATGATTATCACGTTTGCACCAGTCACATAGCTTCGTCATTCTTTCACGTACCGTAATAGCAAATTTGGTATATGTGACGCTACCGTGAGCGCATCATGAGCGTGGCATGCAGTCATGTTGTTACATGACACGCATGTCATAATTTTCATGTTAGAGACTGTCGCTTGTGTTCGCCATGCAATCGTGCCATACCATTCAAGTTTTCCAACACGCCATGTGAATGAACCCACCGCAAGAGCTTCAGGACCGTGAATGGTAATGAACTTGGAACTGAAGCCCACCTGCTTTAAAACATTAAGGGGGTACTTATGACTGATAATATCAAACGCCTTCTCTTGATCAAAATGTAGGGAACTATGCGAACGACGACGAAGCAGCATGAAACGGCAAGCCACAGCGTTGGCGCACGCGCGACCCGAGCTTGCGTTTGTTTTGTGTTTTCGGCCTGTTGGCGTTCCTCGCTCTTCTGGCGTTCCTCGGCCTTCCAGTAGGTCTGTACGTGAATAAACTGCGTGACATCTGGTGGAGGTGTGTGGACTCCCGTACAAACCTGGAACTTCGCTCCCGTAAGCTTCCCCCTCTACGTGACACGAACATGGCCACCGAGACGCCTCTCCAGGTGGGACCTTCGACCGTCCATGTCACTTGCGGTGCCGTGTATCCTCAACGAGACCCTCCTATCTTCACGGGCTCCACTGAGTCGGACGTCGAAGATTGGTTGGCGAGGTACGACAAAGTCGGCGCAAGTAACAAATGGGACGACCCAAGTAAGCTTGGCTACGTCACATTCTACCTTGCGGACACCGCGCAACTGTGGTTTAATAACCACGCAGCTGACATTACTACGTGGTCTGCATTTAAGACGGCTATTACGGACGTCTTTGGACTAAAAAGCGGCCCAAGGCCCCAACACTCAGCCGTTAACATACATAATAGAAAAGTGCCAGTATGAATGCAGCTACAACCCCGCCCAATGTTTTTCCAAGCGAGGTAGTGTTGCGGAAATGAACTTTTAACTGCAAAGTACACTGGCCACTGCAGTGGTGACAGGGAAGCAAGAGGGTATGCAGGCGGTAATAGAGGTAATTTAGTCCGATACGGCTAGCAATGGATACGGTGAATAAGAGCAAATCATTTCTCTTTCAATAGCGCAACCACTCAACAATGTATTGTAAGAGCATTAAATGTTGCTGGAACTGCCACTCACCTGCACGCTGATGCATGCACAGTCCTTTGTCCGACGAGCGAACAGGCTTGCAGATAGCTGAAGACGTGTTTACGATGTGTTTGTTCCACCCAGCAGCAAAATCCACAACTACTTCGCGCTCCATAAAGATAAATATACACTAACCTTCATCACGAATAAGTAGAAACGCAAATCTGCGACACACACACACGATCAAAACATAGCTCAAAAGCTCGCACGTCCATGTGCTCGCCAACCACAGACCATATGAAAATGAGTAAGTAGTGCGAACGCGAACCTAGTTGCGCCGAAAAAAAAAAAACGTCGAGCAGTGGCAGCACAGGCGTCAGCGCAATAATTTCAGTGTGTTCTCCTAATACAATTATAAAAAAAACTGAGGTACACTAAAACTCATAAATAAATATAAAAAGTTGAGTGTAATTTTTATTTAGTGCTAGTCAACATAAACACTGAATAAAAATTACTTTGTAACTTACATCGTTTGCTACACTAGCGCCACATTTGTCGTGCGGGCGCAGATGGCGCAGATTTGTCATTCTGCCCTCAAACTACACGGTGAAGCGTGCTACTAAGTGTATGGCCAATGAGAAGCGCGTCTGGGTCCGCTTTTTTTTTTTCTTCTCCGATATATCGGGGGGGGGGGGGGGGCTCCCTAAGCACGTGTTTCGGTGCTTGATCGACTTTGACGCCCTTACTTCGCGGACGAACGGCGTGTCTAGGCTTTTTTTATCGTTGTTTTGCACGTGTTTCGGCGTTCGGTCCGCTTTGACGTGCCAACTCTCCATTCTGCTGCTGCGTGTGTTAGGTATTTGCCGTACTGTATTCTCAGGCCTTCTGTGTTCAGCCAGCGCTGCTATCTTATTATCTACGGATGCTAAAATAAATCACTGTTTTGGTTTGTGAAGTTTGGCACACAGAACAAACAATAATCTGGCCCATGAATATCAATGTGGGCGGCATGCATATTTGTGTGCGGTGTCCTGCCGGGGAGTAACCGTTGCGTGACGAGAGCATTTACAGCGGTTCCTCCTTCCGTTGCTCCCTTACAAACTTAAGATGAATACAGTTGCTCCCCCATTCTCGAACAAGTCGGCCATCTTGTTCCGCTTGGTCTTTTCGGAGAGTAACAGTCGGTCTGAAGGAGTAAAAACAGCCGTTGCTCCCATTTTGGCCATTTTTGGCTTAGAGTGTAGCTAAGAGTCTACGAAGAACATTTCTGCTGCACCAAGCCTCCATTTTCCACTGCTCTGCGCGTGCTGTGGCTCGCAAGCAGTCCCAGCGTCACTGGAGCAGGACTCTATATTCTTTGCGCAGTGAAGTAAGAGCCGTGGTTACCCCCGGGCCGCTGGACAACAGCTTTGAGAGCAGGAGAATCGCGTCAAAGACCACTTTGATCCCGACGCGCTCCTCCCGTGCCCACCTCTTGTCCCACTCCCGGAAGCGCTCCGCAACTCCGGCTTTCACCACGTCCCATTCGCTACCGCCTAAGTTCTGATCATGAAGGAGTGAACTGACAAGAAAATCTGCTACATCTTTTGTAGCGTCCTTATCTTTAAGGAGCAGCGGGTTTAGTGCCCATGGAACTAAACTGGAGTCGGCGAATCTCAAGGCAAGGAGGCTATGGTCGCTCGAAGCGTAAGAACACAGACAGCTTGAGTGCATGCTAGGAGCAAGCGAGGGCGAGACATAAAAGCGATCGATGCTCGACCGGCTCCCCCTCCCCTTCCAAGTCATTCCTGACTGGAGGGAGCGAAGGGACCGCCAAGCATCTACAATTCCCAGCTCGTTAACAAGCTCCCTCCACTCACCGTTTCTATCCTTAAACTTCGGAGTTCCTCTGAGGGAAACACGATCCGCCGGTTCTAAAACACTGTTGAAGTCGCCTACTAAAATGATGTGGAAGGGTCCAACTAGACAGGAATCTAAGTAATTAAAAAACCTTTCTGCTTTCCGTACTGCGCTGGAGCGTAAACATTCACAATTCTAACACCAGAGTCAAGATCCACCGACAGAACACGGCCATCCGAATCCCTGGCGTAGCGTAGCACAGAACCAGTGAATCGTGACATCCTACCTCCAGTGAATCATTCCGCCGGTGCTACCGCTCTACCAACCATGATGACGATAGTGGTGATCACCACTCACGAACACAACACCACCTCTCGCTCAATAGTGGTCACCCCCGAAATACGGCTTTTGTGCGAGACTTGTGCGCCACGCGACGCAAACAAATTTACAGGGAGTGTCAGCACCCACCCATTCTCCCAACCTTAATTCAAATCATATCCCGAAAAACAAAGAAATGAGCTACACAAGCTATAACAAAAAAAACGTCAATACATGTCCCTTCATAATGTCCGTGCACCACGACACCGCCGCCGGTCGACACTGCTGCACTGTCCGGCTCGACGACTTCACCTCAGTACCGGTCCCACAACAGCAACGTTGCCATCGGCGCGATGATCCGTCACTCGCTCCGACACGTCGTCTGGTTGCGACCATTACTCACGAGGGCGCCGTACTGCAGGCAGTTGCGCAGGTCCCAGGCATGTCCATCGCCCGACGTTACGACTGCATTCCTTGCCAGCTGCGCTGACGATGTGCAGAAGACAGCCAGCCATGGATTACATCACTCCCGCTGCGTACATTCCAAAACACTCGACAGAAACAATGGAGCAGGGCCTAGCAAAGGGAGCTTTGGGCTTTTCGCCCACATAATACGATGGTCAGTACTGCTAGCTAATACATTGGCGGCGGCCGAGATGCCCATCAAAATATAACAAAAGATCACTTTTCATAACTCGTGCATCGCAAGATAAAAAAAGTGAGGGAAGCAGAGTGCAACACCTCAACGCCACGATGCATCCAGTTGTGCCACGTGCGACAGGCGGCTGCGCAGAGCCTTAGGCCTAATGAGTCGCTTGACAACGACTGGCATCCACCCAGCACCCAGCCTAGGCGCAGAAGAGGCAACCACAAGGAGACATCCACTCTGTAAGGTGGTGCTGTCGCTTGCCGCACATAGCAGCTCACAGAGCGATCGGCGTCCACCGTCCCGGACGGTGTCCCTACGCTCCGGCATGTAGCCGCAATACCAGACGGCAACGACGCCCGGCTTCCTGAGCCCCCAAAATAGAAGAAGCTATTTACAAAAAATTGGACCACCCATGAGGCTTCCGTATTCACTCGCTTCGGGCCTGGCCTACAATCCACGTGCTCTAAGCTTTGCTCACCCCAGGAGGCAGACCGCGTGGCTCTCGTATTCAGCTCTTAAAAACCAACCACAACAACAACAAAAGCACTTGCGAACAGAAAAAAAAAGCTCCAGTGCCAAGAAGTACAAACACGTTACAAAACCAATCTTCTCGCTCTCAACAAAGCACACCGCCGACGCTAGCAAAGAAGTCTCTCTAGACCTACTCTACCCCGGCTCTAACAAAAGCTCGTACCAAACCGTGAAAACTGTCGTCCGATACTCCAAGAGCCCCACGTTGGGTGCCAGAGTAGGGTCTTTAATTGGCGAGGGCCACCACCACGCTCTTCGATGAACGAACACAGCACACGAGGTCGAAATAAACCAAACAATACACATTTGTTTAACTGCTTTTGACCGATGATATCGTCAGCCGAATTATAACATCCATCGTGATCAACACGCTAAGAAATTCTTACACAATATTAAGCAACACTCAACCACAAGACAAATAAGGCGATGTCGCTAACGCCTGACTCACAACGTGGGCCCACCGCAGACGGCCCGTGATGCCGTCATGATCGATACTGCTTTGGAATACATTTGAGTAGACGTGAGTTGTGAGGGTGCTGACAACCCCTGTAAAGTTGCTTGCGCCGCTTGGTCATCATGTAACGCGCAGAAGCCGTGTTTATGGGTCGCAGCTATTGAGCGGTAGGTGGCGTTGTGCTTGTGAGCGCTTATCACCACCATCATCATCATGGTTCGAAAATGTTAGCGCCGGCAGCGACGCCTGGTGGCAAGCCTTGGTGGCAGCACGCGAGAAATAAACTGGTCTCTCTGGCTGGTGGCGTGGGGCGCGAATGGTTTTCTTTCGCAGTGGGACCCCCGTGCACAGCACCACGGGCCGTCTGTCCGGGGCCCTTGTGATGAGTCAGGCGTTAGCAACACCGCCTTGTTTGACAAGTTGTTGAGTATTGTTTAATAGTGTGTAAGGATGTCCTAGCGTGTTGATCGCGATTGATGTTATAGTAATTCGGCTGACGATATCGCCGTTCCTAAAATCAGTTAAATAAGTAATTATGTGTTGTTTCGTTTGTTCCGATCGTGTCTACTGTGTCTGTTCACTCCAAGAGCGTGGCGCTCGCTTGTCACATCGAGACCCCAAGAGTATAAGCCTGAATTCAGTAAACGCTAATAATATTGCTGATGATGGATAGATAGCTAGGCATTCATCCCTATAGGGTTGAATGCCTACCTATCTTGATAAGTATTTATTCTTATCAAATATTGTGTTACCAATTAGAAAAATACTTCGTACGTTCAAATATCCGGTTTAGTTAGCATCTAGAAACACGCACTTAAGCTTCTCAACTTTATCCAGTCCATCATCCAAGCCTCTATTTTTGAAATGGAGCGTATTACCTGTTTTTGGCGCATACAAAGCTAGTCTGATGGTCCTGCTACATGAAGTCATCAGCCAGCAAGTTTCTGTTGACGCATTTCCGATACAGCAACATACAAACTGGGTGATGTTTATCTTGACCAAGTATCGTCATACCGGTACTTAGGCGTTACCATTTCTTTCAATCTAACATGGAATGCTCATTTTAATGTCATCATGAACAATGCTAACCGTACATTGGAATACATACGTCATTATTTTAGTAAATCCCGAGACTCGCTCTCTGGATTTTATGCCGACCGGTTGTGCCCCCGCCATCTCCGACGACAGCACAGCTCTGGCCGACTGG
Source organism: Rhipicephalus microplus (assembly GCF_013339725.1). NCBI lineage: Eukaryota > Metazoa > Arthropoda > Arachnida > Ixodida > Ixodidae > Rhipicephalus > Rhipicephalus microplus. Next base: position 29,197 of record NW_023612443.1, read on the forward strand.
CTCGCCCTACGACATCTCCTGCCATCGACAAGAGCTCTCGCTGAGTGGTGCCCTGTCCTCGGACTCCTGAGACCATGTACATCTTTCCTATTTTCGCCTTGCTTCTGGGTGTCGCTGTCCGTGCGCCACGCTCTTTTTCCCCCCTCTCTATCTATATACCTTTAATCCTATCCTTTTAGTCCCTCCTTATCTCCATCCGTCGTAAGCTACTGTTGAGGTGTTGCACTCTGATGCAGACAGTAACGGGGCTCACTTTTCTCTTCTTTTCTCTTCAAGAATCACTTAGCAAAGCCCAACTTTCACTCAAGATGCTTCTTTATAAAACCCTTGTGTGCTTGAAATTGGGGTACGTTGCTGCAATATGGAACCCTCACCACGAAAACCTGTGCAGGTATCTTGAGCTAATTCAAAATAATGCTGCACGTTCTATTCTATTGGAATATCACCGTAAATCAAGTGTAACAGCTTAATGAAATACATAATGAAACACCATTTGTTACTGTCACCTTTATAACTACGTTGGAAGTATTTCCGCGTTTGCCTTTTCTATAAGACCTACCATTATCCAGTACTGCGCAGTGTGCTCATTATGCCCATTCATATCACATTGACCACAAACATAAGGTTGAGGGTACATTCTGCTACACAAACACATTTTCTTGCTCCTTCATACCGGTCACATCAAACGATTGGAATCATCTACCAGATGACATCGTTTCCATCTCTGATCACTCCCTCTTTCATCATTCTTTATTAGCTCACAGACTTCCCGATAGCTCTCCCTAGCCATCTCATCTACTTCCCCTCCCCATGACTTTCTGCCTATACGTGTCAAGATGCCGCCGTTTTCCAGCAGGTTCTTGATTTTCTTATTTTTGTGTCACTTCTTTTAATTTTACATTTTTTGCTAGTATTGTATAACTTTACTACACTCACTGTTTTCTCTTTATGATTGTGTTATTTCTATTTCCTTTTTTAACGTTTTTTTGTTCTGTTTCACTTTATATAAATGTTATTTTGCTTTAGTCTCGTTCATATATTGCAAGTTTTGTTTTGTTATTTTGTATTTTTTATTTTGTAACCCACTGCCCGCTGTAATGCTTCGGTGATTGAGGGTAACAAAAATAAACAAATAAATAGATGGATTAGTTTTGATGGTCTTACTGCATGAAGCCATCAGCCACCAAGTTTTTGTTGACGCCTTTCTGATTCTGCAATTGATTAATTACAATACGACCACGTTTGCTCAGCCAAAGCGTTATCTGCTACCGAAAGTCAATGTGACACATAGGATGCTAAATGACAGTTTGTGGGGAATTTCTATTTCGAACACTAAAACCTGAATCAAAAACGTTGTCTTCAAACCAGTTTTGATCATCATTGAGAATATACATGCATGCTTTCATTACTTCTTTAGTATACCACTCCGTTTTTGCAGTACCTTTGCTAATGTTTGAACGAGTTTTTTTTTTTTCATTCTGTTTTCGAAAATACCCGTTTTTATAGCATTGATCGTCTATTAGGTGGCTTTTTGTTTCCCGAGCTTGCTTCAATATTTTTTTCTTAGTTATATCTGTCAATGCGTCTCCAATTTCTACCCTGTGCTTATTATATATATTATTTTTACACTTCTGGTCGGAGGCTCTCCCACAGATTTGCTTCTGGGCCTCCTTCAGAGAAAGTTGCACCTTCAGATATGCATTGTATTATGCGAGTCTTCAACTAAATTGGAAACTTAAAAACTCTACTTTGTGCTATTCTTTTGAAAATAGAATTCCACGCATTACAAAAAAAAGTGAAGTAAGTGATTTCAACTACAGTGAAATCTCACAAATTCGAACTTCAGGAAAACTACAAATTTGTTTGATTGACACCTCGTTCGAATTAGCAGGTGGGTTCTAGATTGATCGCGCCACGCTGTGCAGGCTGAAGAAGCCACTTCTGCGCTAGTTATCGTGAATTTGGCGACACTGCACGTTTGTGCCGGGTACTTTCGTAAATTAGAATCATGGATCTTCAAACGTGGTCAGAATTATTAACCGATCAGTCGGTGACGCAACAGAAACAAACTGCGACATGTATTGTAAAGATACTGATTGTTGGCCTTGTTGGTACCTGCTTAATGACATGCTTTGGCCACAAAACACACAACCACAAAGTAAAATAACACACAACCACAAATTAAAAGAACACACAAACACAAGTTGGAAGTGCCGCTTGTGCTTGCCGTTTTGTGTTCTGCTATTTTGTATTTTATGTTATTTGCGGCCAAAGCATGTCATTAAGAGACATGTATTCATGTGAGAAGTGAGCCAAGTTTATTACCATTAGAGTTATGGCAATAAAAACTTAAGGGCTTTCAGTGCTCCTCGCAAAAAAAAAACTGCCCAGAGCGATCGCTGTGTGTTGTGAAATCCAAACAAAATTCAATATAACTGCAATACTTCATAACAGAAGCATTTCCAAGCAGATGAGCATTCGGACGCTGCGTGCACAAACTGCAAACAATGCTCATGGAGACGCGACAGTAGCTAAATGTAAAAGCGCAAGCAAATCTCCATTACTTGTATCTTTCGATTTTGATATTCTTAACTCTGCTGTGTGAATAAACGTGGCTGACTGCTCACATGAATATATTTCGTTGTTCGTTTCTGTTGTATCACTGACTATTGAATTTTGTTTGCTTGGGTTTCGCAACACACAGCGATCACTCTTGGCAGACATTTGCGAGGAGCAGTGAATTATAGAAGGCTCCCAGTTCGAATCAGCCCTTGCTAATACCGCAACTTTCGCGCTATCGGAAGTTTGTACCCATAAACTCGTAGACATACACAGGACTGTGCCGAGACCAGGGTATAAGCTCGACAACCCTCCGGTGCTTGGCCCTACTCATCATCCCTCACTCCGTGAATATGCTGTGTTTTTTTTATTACGTGCGGTAGTGGTTACGGACACCGGTGGCGGCGGCGGACGGCGCGCACACTACCCGTGCTGCCATCTCATGACAGCTTTCGTTGCAAAACAAGCCCTTGAAATTTCCACTATATGTACCACTCCTTTCACCATTCCCACAACTCTCCGCTGCCAGTTCATTCACCCACTTCATTCCATTTTATTCAACTTCACTACACGCCACCAGATTTGCTGTTTCATCTGTGTTCGCCAAAAGGACCTAGCGAAATTTTAGAATTTTTTTTCACTTTGTCTCCTTCTTACTTTGGGGTGCAGGCATGTGCGTCAGCAGGATTTCGTCTTGGCGTGTGGCAAGTCATGCTGTGTCGTTTATTTTTTCATTTCCCTGGGGGAAAACCTCAGCCATCTCATGCCTCGCAGCTTTAAAACAACCCGGTGTTCTCCTATGCGCAACGGACATTATGGTCGATCGCTCGTGCCAGCCAATACAAAAAAATAAGGGAACGCTAAAGTTTCGCCTTTAAGATTTGAACGCGATAGCGATGTCCTGTTCCTCGTGGCAGTGGGTATTTGAAACACTAAGTGCATGAAACCTTTATGAAACTTGCTATGCACCCACTACGTGGCCATAAGGGAATAGGCGCAGTAGCGTGTATGCCTTTTGCAGGAGGTAAGTGCATGGCTTTAAACTTTGAAGTCATTTTGATTGCCCCATATTCTGACGACTGATGACAATGTACGCTTGTACCACGTAATATTACTGTGATACTAGCTGTTGTATTTAGCCTGTACACAGGATGCGTCTGCTTGTTAAGGATAACAGCTACTTTCACTGCATTTCCAAGCAAAGGAAGTTATTTTCAAAGTATTAACAAGCATACGGGTGGCCGTGGCTGGGAACATGGGCTTGCCTCACGAACGACCCGGGTTCCATCTTCGCTCTGGCCCAACATTTTTTTATCATTTATTTTACCTGCATCGTTCTCGATTTCGTGGTCACGCATAAGATGATGATTTTTCGCTCACAACCAACGACGCCGACCCCGGAATTTCTGCGAATTGAGCTCTTTAACGCTGGCGCGTTGAAATGTGCATTTCAGATATTTTAACGGCCACGAGAAGACACAGCATGTCAATATACTTTTAATCTACATATGAAGGCAGATCATCGAGAACTGCGAAAAGCGGAAAGTGTGCCAGATCATGTCTGCCACTTTTATCATGCTTTCAACACGACCAAACAATTCACTCTTCATAGCGAAGATTGTGTTGGCACACACGACTACTTCCCTTCGGCGAATCGACTCTGTCAATAAAAACAGAAAGGCCCCTTTCAAAAATGTGCAATGCGTTGCTGTTTTGCAAGAAGGGAAATATTGCGGGCCAGTTCTTGTGCTCCACCCAATAATACGCTGTTTCGTGGTGTCCTTTCAGATAAACATCGATAGCACCTGAAGGCAACGGCATAGCAAAATGTTAAAACTGGCAAGCTGTAGGAGTCGCGTTTTCCGTTCTTTCCGGCTTTTGGTACAGAGTACGAGATGACCCAGATTCCTATCAGTTTGGTCCAGATGTACCAGCGTAATTGAGCCAGACACAAATTTAGGCGAAGGCCGTATTTCGTCAGTGACACGCCTCGCATTTTTGCTTTTCTCGCAGGCGAGTGATAGCACTCAGAAGCCGGGAAAAGCAACCTCTGTGTCTTGCCTTCCTCCGAAGAAACACTTGCTGAATCACACCTCCGAGGAGTCACTTATGTTGCGCTATTCAGATTATACAAGAAACCATCGAATTTGCTACGAAATAGCGCATTAGGAGCGTGAACCGTAGGCCTTTAAAAATGGTATCCTAAAAACGCTATCGCATTATGTGGAGTAAAGCCCTGTGGGCCTACTGTAGCAAGTGCAGCATGGACAAAGATACAACGGACAAAAATACACTCACAGCAGTCCAATCAATAAGAATACTTCTGGGAAATGTTCTCTCGTGGTTTTATATTGATTGTTATGCAGTTAGCTCGAACGACCTGCACAGTGTCACGGTCACCTCAAGGCCTGCATGAGCAGCTCGGTCTTATGCTTGCACCTTACCATAGGCCATGAAAGAAATCGCATACCTCGTTCGTGCGTCACCTCACCAGGCTTGTGACTATGTCATACATACCGAAGAGTGGTCTTCTTTCCTTTTTTTTTTGCAATAACAGAATGGAAAGCAAATGAAACACAGTATTTGAGGCAAATCTTAAGGCTGACCTCGAGAGAATGTTCACAGTACTGCGGCCCTCCTGGCTCCAGGAAAGACGCATGTCCTGGCCCTACACAAGTTTCGACTAAAAAAATCGGACCTACGCAATGCATTTGAGTTGGCCTGATATGTTGATTGATATGTGGGGCTTAACGTTCCAAAGCCACCAAATGATTATGAGAGACGCACCAAATGATTATGAATGGTTATGAGTAGAGGGCTCCAGAAATTTCGACCATCCGGGGTTCTTTAGTGCGCATCCAAATCTGAGTACACAGGCCTACAGCATTTTCGCCTCCATCAAAAATGCAGCCTGCCGTACCTGGGATTCCACCCCACGACCGGCGGGTCAGTAGCCGAACGCCACAGTCACTAGACCACCGTGGCGGAGCACTTACCTTAGCCTGTTTCAGCATGTTACCTTGTCGAGACCCAGAAAGTTAACGGCACAGATAGTGAAAACGTCGTGTATCTTCTCACGTTATCGGTCAGCTATAAGGTTGCACCAGAACAAGGTCACAGTTTCGAATAAAAGCCCCAAATCAGAACACATATTAGGGCCTCTATTTCTAGTAGCCTGCCTTGATGGTTATACCGGTAAACCATTTATGTGGCCACTACGTATCAGAAAAATATGTTCACAATCTGCGGAGAGATCGTCTGTTTTCATGTTCAATTTATGGATATATCAAAAGATAGAAAAGCGATTGTTATTTACTCTGAGGTTACGCGTAGATACTGTTTTTATGTGGGCGTCCCAATTTTTGGAATTGTTCACGATACGTTTTATTCTCGTATAAATGCTCATCATGCCCTTCTACTATCGCAAACAAGATTTACGTTATGGCCACTTTAGGCGACGAATATTACCAGAGGCCGGATTTATAGGCACTAATATCGTGTTTGAGGCACCAAAGATTGGTTGGCAAAACACAGTTTTAGGTCCCCGAAGTCGTAATCATAAGCACAATAAATTTGAACAAAAATTAAATTTGAGATAAATATGTGCGGGACGTGTGTCTCCGACAGCCAAGCAAGAAATATTTTAGTTTATGATGGTACAGATGCACCAATGGTTCAGCATAGCCATGCAGTTTTTTTCCTGGAGGAATTGCAGAGCATTGTGTCTTTTTTTTTTTTGTCCAGCTTGGTGAGTATGTCCAGCGTCGAAAAAACACGCTCTTGGGTCTCTGTATTTTAAACAGGGCTGAGAATGGCAGCGCATTAAGGCAAATAGCCAGACGGCTGGTAGGCCAGGAGAGTCTTTTAGCCTCGCCTTATACGGGTAAATAATCGCCGAGGGTCAATTTCTCCTCTCTCTGTGAAAACCCTTAAGAACGCCTCACTCGTTTCGAGCATTTTGAGTAGGCTAGAGAAATACATGCACTGTGCGCTCACGATCTGGTCAGCCAGGATTTGCAACGCTAAGCAACCATGAAAGAGGTGAAAATGCAGCCTCAACGGCGCGTGCCTTTCATATCACGGGTGCTCGGCCAACGTGGTTGAGGTGACTTGTGCAAAAAATTGGTCCTGCGTACGTGAAAGTAGCACGTGACACTGCCAGAATTATTCGACCAGACGTGTGTAATTAGTGCAATCTGTTGCTTGTATAGAATAAAGAAAGTCGATAGAAATCTGAAAACATACAAACAAAATCTGTGGTCCTTACTTCCTCATTTTCAACTTAGTATCGAGCGAAATGCAAGAGAAAGCTGCCACCATTTAGTTAGCTTGCGTTGGTGTTCCCGCCGTTCTCGTATCGTGCTGGTGTCAGCCCAGGCAATGCTTGTCGTGTTTTTGATGCGTCGTCTCTTAGAGCAGTTCCAGCGGTGCGACGCTGCGTGTTGTGGTAAGAATACATGATCCATGCCAGCCTCTCAAAACGTGCGCGCATAGAGGGATCCGTACAACAGAACAGGCTATTTATACAAAACAGAGACGCCGAAAACGACTTGGGTGTGTCATGCGAATGTACACCTTAAGTGCGCACGCTGTATTGATGCATCTGCGTCGGTTGATCTTGCGGCTTCGAGTGGCTCCGATACCGCAGAAGGGAATTAGGCTTGCGAATGCTACACTGAGAGAGTGACAAATGTTTCAAGCTAAACTCCACCGACACCTGATTTTTTCTTAAATGCTAAGCATTTCTTGGCGAACTTCAGTGACTTTGAGCATATCTATCTATCTATCTATCTATCTATCTATCTATCTATCTATCTATCTATTTATCTATCTGTCTGTCTGTATGTCTGTCTATCTATCTATCTATCTATCTATCTATCTATCTATCTATCTATCTATCTATCTGTCTGGCTGTCTGTCTGTCTGTCTGTCTGTGTATAGAAGGTATGGTCTGTCTGTCTGCCTGTCTATCTATCTATCTCTATCTATCTATCTATCTATCTATCTATCTATCTATCTATCTATCTATCTATCTATCTATCTGTAGTGCATGATCATCATCATCATCATTTTTTCCATCACCGCGCCGCGTCTCTCGCGCAGCTGGCGCGAGCTCGAGCTGCGCGAGAATTAGAACGAGCTGACACGCCTGGCGGTTTGGACGCTGGTAGTCGACGTGGCTCCGCTTCAGGCCTGCAATAAAGTGGCGAGATCGGCACGGCCCCACCGGCCGCCTTCGACGTCATCTCACGTCTCTCTCTTCTCTCGCCGCTACATATCTATCTATCTATCTATCTATCTAGCCGCCTACGACTTTTAGCTCTCCTGGCCGTTTCGAAAATGGTATCAATACCAAACTTGGTATGACATATCATGACTGTATGAAGAACATATTTTACTTGTAATTGCATGGAAATCATGACATGTCTGTCATAAATGTCATTATTTACATTTTATGATCCTGCAGCTCTTGCGGTGGTTTCGTTCACATGGCTGGTGCAAAACTGGTATGGTGTGGCATGATTGCATGGCGAACACAAGCGGCAGACCCAAACAGAAGATCATGACATGCGTGTCATGTAACCACATAACTACATGCCACGCGCATGATGCGCTCGCGGTTGTTTCGCTAGCGTCACATTTACCAAGTTTGGTATTACACTACGTGAATGGATGACGAAGGCATGATAATCATGAGATGCGTGTCATGTAACAACATGACTACATGCCACGCTCATGATGCACTGGCGGCCGTTTCGCTAGTTTCAGTTATACTAAATTTGGTATTACGAGACGTGAACGGACGAAGGTATGTGACTGGTGCAAACATGATAATCATGAGATGCGTGTCATGTAACAACATGACTACATGCCACGCTCATGATGCACTGGCGGCCGTTTCGCTGGTTTCACTTATACCAAATTTGCTATTACGGAACGTGAATGGATGGCGAAAGTATGATACTGGTGCAAACATAATAAACATGAGTGCGTGTCATGTAACAACGTGACTACATGCCACGCTCATGATGCACTGGCGGCCGTTTCGCTACTTTCAGTTATACTAAATTTGGTATTACGAGACGTGAACGGATGACGAAGGTATGATACTGGTGGTATGATACTGGTGCAAACATAACAAACATGAGATGCGTGTCATGTACAACGTGACTACATGCTACGTTCATGATGCACTGGTGGCCGTTTCGCTAGTTTCAGTTATACTATTTGGTATTACGAGACGTGAACGGATGACGAAGGTATGATACTGGTGCAAACATAATAACATGAGATGCGTGTCATGTAACACATGACTACATGCTACGTTCATGTGCACTGGCGGCCGTTTCGCTAGTTTCAGTTATACTAATTTGGTATTACGAGACGTGAACGGATGCGGACGAAGGTATGTGACTGGTGCAAACATGATAATCAGGATGCGTGTCATGTAACAACATGACTACGTGCCACGCTCATGATGCACTGGAGCCGTTTCGCTACTTCCAGTTATACTAAATTTGTATTACGAGACGTGAACGGATGACGAGGTATGATACTGGTGCAAACATGATAATCATGAGATGCGTGTCATGTAACACGTGACTACATGCTACGTTCATGATGCACTGGCGGCCGTTTCGGTAGTTTCAGTTATACTAAATTTGGTATTACGAGACGTGAACGGATGACGAAGGTATGTGACTGGTGCAAACATGATAATCATGAGATGCGTGTCATGTAACAACGTGACTACATGCTACGTTCATGATGCACTGGCGGCCGTTTCGCTAGTTTCAGTTATACTAAATTTCGTATTACGAGACGTGAACGGATGACGAAGGTATGTGACTGGTGCAAACATAATAACATGAGATGCGTGTCATGTAACAACGTGACTACTGCTACGTTCATGATGCACTGGCGGCCGTTTCGCTAGTTTCAGTTATACTAATTTGGTATTACGAGACGTGAACGGATGGCGAAGGTATGATACTGGTGCAAACAAATAAACATGAGATGCGTGTCATGTACAACGTGACTACATGCTACTTCATGATGCACTGACGGCCGTTTCGCTTGTTTCAGTTATACTAAATTTGGTATTACAGACGTGAACGGATGGCAAGGTATGATACTGGTGCAAACATAATAAACATGAGATGCGTGTCATGTACAACATGACTACATGCCACGCTCATGATGCACTGGCGGCCGTTTTGCTAGTTTCAGTTATACTAAATTTGGTATTATGAGACGTGAACGGATGACGAAGGTATGTGACTGGTGCAAACATGATAATCATGAGATGCGTGTCATGTAACAACATGACTACGTGCCACGCTCATGATGCACTGGAGGCCGTTTCGCTACTTCCAGTTATACTAAATTTGGTATTACGAGACGTGAACGGATGACGAAGGTATGATACTGGTGCAAACATGATAATCATGAGATGCGTGTCATGTAACAACGTGACTACATGCTACGTTCATGATGCACTGGCGGCCGTTTCGGTAGTTTCAGTTATACTAAATTTGGTATTACGAGACGTGAACGGATGACGAAGGTATGTGACTGGTGCAAACATGATAATCATGAGATGCGTGTCATGTAACAACGTGACTACATGCTACGTTCATGATGCACTGGCGGCCGTTTCGCTAGTTTCAGTTATACTAAATTTCGTATTACGAGACGTGAACGGATGACGAAGGTATGTGACTGGTGCAAACATAATAAACATGAGATGCGTGTCATGTAACAACGTGACTACATGCTACGTTCATGATGCACTGGCGGCCGTTTCGCTAGTTTCAGTTATACTAAATTTGGTATTACGAGACGTGAACGGATGGCGAAGGTATGATACTGGTGCAAACATAATAACATGAGATGCGTGTCATGTAACAACGTGACTACATGCTACGTTCATGATGCACTGACGGCCGTTTCGCTTGTTTCAGTTATACTAAATTTGGTATTACGAGACGTGAACGGATGGCGAAGGTATGATACTGGTGCAAACATAATAAACATGAGATGCGTGTCATGTAACAACATGACTACATGCCACGCTCATGATGCACTGGCGGCCGTTTTGCTAGTTTCAGTTATACTAAATTTGGTATTATGAGACGTGAACGGATGACGAAGGTATGTGACTGGTGCAAACATGATAATGATGAGATGCGTGTCATGTAACAACGTGACTACATGCTACGTTCATGATGCATTGACGGCCGTTTCGCTTGTTTCAGTTATACTAAATTTGGTATTACGAGACGTGAACGGATGGCGAAGGTATGATACTGGTGCAAACATAATAAACATGAGATGCGTGTCATGTAACAACGTGACTACATGCTACGTTCATGATGCACTGGCGGCCGTTTTGCTAGTTTCAGTTATACTAAATTTGGTATTATGAGACGTGAACGGATGACGAAGGTATGTGACTGGTGCAAACATGATAATCATGAGATGCGTGTCATGTAACAACATGACTACATGCCACGCTCATGATGCACTGGCGGCCGTTTCGCTAGTTTCAGTTATACTAAATTTGGTATTACGAGACGTGAACGGATTACGAAGGTATGTGACTGGTGCAAACGTGATAATCATGAGATGCGTGTCATGTAACAACATGACTACATGCCACGCTCATGATGCACTGGCGGCCGTTTCGCTAGTTTCACATATGCCAAATTTGGCGTTACCTGACGTCAATGCATGACAAAATATTTGACTGGTGTAAGGACGATAATCCTGACGCGCGTGTCATGTAAGAACATGACAACCTACCACGCTCATAGCATGCTCGCGGCCGCTACGCTAGCTCCACATATACTAAATTTGGTATCACGTGGTATGAATAGATGCCGAAGGTAAACGACACATCGAAACATGATAATAATGACACGGAAGTCATGTACGGCATCATTTACCTCCATCTTGTAACGTTGTGCTGATATTAAAGTGACATATAAACATTTCTCATTCGTGCTGTGCGTATCATCGATGCCCACTGTACGTGGGATTTGCCTTTTTTTTTGCCTGCACTCTACGTGCCCTTGATGGAACTCACGGTTCCTTCTCCATTGTCCTGCGGCTGCACAGAAGCACCTCCTGTCCCTACGCGCGCGAACAGACACCGGAGACCTGCCGAGCAGACGACACGGGCGAACCCCATGTGTAGTGACCAATCGGTCCTACTATTTGCTAGGGAGGGTTCTTGCCTTGACAGTGCCGAGATGAACTTGTGAGATGGAGCATATGTTGCTCCTCATAGTGTTACGAAAGCTCAATTTTGCCCGGTAATGTAAATGTCCGGCACAAACCAACTGTACTCGAAAAGTGTAATTCAAGTAGTGTTCATACAGGCACTGAATTTGAAATGAGGAACTTATAGGCACTTATAAAGTTTAGGCGTCAACGTCAAATTAGGCAATTACAGGCAGTATAAGAACACTATGAAAGCCTTCCGTAAGCTCCAATTCATGCTCATATATCAAGGTGGCACAATAGGAACGCTACCAACGAAATAGACCTTCCCTACAATCCAGTCTCTAATTTTTACACTCCTACTCACAATTTCGGTAGTGCTGGCTAATACTAATGATGTCCTCTAATCGCCGACTCAATTACACTGATACTTCCCGCTGCTTCGGCGACCTCAACTGGGTGTTGGTTCACCCTAACCCAGTAATATGACCCTGGCGACAGCCCTCATCTTAGTACACGGGCGCATCTGTCGTCTTTCGGGTCAGCAGTTGTGCACCACTGTACCACCGCGGCTGCTCAAGCAGAGTTGGACAACGCCATATATTGTACCTAATATCATTTATGAATACATTCGTACGCCGAAGGTGTACATGGCTACAGCCTGATTATTTCGGCGCAGAAACGATTCTGAGTGCGATTTCTTGCGAACCGATCGAATTGTCTGACTGAAAGTTCTTGCGGGGAAAACAAAAACGGGGCAAGGTTTAAAACTAAAATTGAAGTGCACTGCTACCTATCTCGAAGCGCTGTTCTCTTCCGAAACGTTTGTACATGACTTTCGCTTTTTGTAGTTTTAAGTCGTACTTTTCTGGTCTCCTGGACTTGCTAATTAAGAATGAATTGTGGTTCGTCCCCTGAGTTACTCAGCAACGAGTTGTGAATGGCGAAGGCAAAGTATAGGGGATGTTACTAGCAGCAATTGTTATGCAATTCTGAAGAAACAAAAATGAACGAAAGCATAACTTCCCTCTGGCAGCGACCAAACCTGAGACTGCAGAATAACCCTTCTGATGTTCTACCAAATAGGCAACATGGGCGGTCATCTCCCCATTCACTTTATTATGTATATACGAGCATTTAAACCAGGTAGTGTTTCTCAGCAGCAGAACTAGTAGCCGTGACGGTGTGAAGTAATCTTGTTCTGCCTGTTGCTTCATGTAGCTCGTGATCTTATTACGTTGCTGACCACACTCGCTAACACGGCTGCCAGCAGCGCTGACTAATCCTCCCAGGTTTAACTGCACGTACATACAAGACAACGTGGTGAGTTCTGTGTGTGCCGCCTTGATTAGGCAGTCCGTCACGCGATCTGACACAAGCGCGGTGAAGCAAAACTGTGGACTGCTAAGCTACTAAACGCTCCGCAAATCAAAGGGAATTTTTTTCAACCCAAGTTCGGCTTTAAGCATGTATCAAGCTTTTCCTCTCGCGGAAAGTTGCTCTATTTTATTGTGGAACACAAAGAAGATCTGTCTCCAGAGTAAGGAATGCCTTCAGCATTGCAGACTGCGAGAGCATCTTTCTCAAAGCTTCCGTTCTTCGAGAAATTGCAATGCAATTTAGTGCTACTTCACTCATTGCTTTGCTTTTTACAGCAAAATTATGACCTTTTTGAAAGCCCAGATTTTAAAACCCGTCGTTAAAACATTGGTCTGTAGAAATAGGCAGAAAGATATCACATCATTATTAAAGTATGGGCAAATGCATAAAGTTACTGCTGGACCAATAGGTGTAGTAGTGTCCTGTGGAGTGTGTTGTTATACAGCCGCTGGATGAAGGACAACACCTTCCGCAAAATACTACTTTACTTCATACCCAACACCTACCTAAATCGCACATTTATTGCACATACACGCACAAAAATATTGTGCCCCAAGGGCAAGTCTATGTCACAATACAACAAAGGCATTCGATGGGCAAGAAACACCATTTAAGATGCATATCGAATTACGTGGCTAGTAATTGAGAAGAGCTCCACGATTGGCTAGGTGGTGAATACCGCGGTCACACGCTTCAACTTTGCTGAAACACGTGTACCAGGTGGCTTCAACGGTACAAGAAGAGGAAAGTGTTACACTGTAAAGGCAATGGTAGGTGCGAAAACCCGAGGTGATAGAAGCCCCACGTCAATGGCGACACGCCCGTAGATCTGCGGGAGAAGCGCACAGTCGGTTCCGGCATGAGTTTCTGTCTATGAAGTTTGCACTCCAACATCTCTGCACTGAAAAGCGACCTAGAGGAACAGTGAACAGGCTCTGACTTTATTGGGGAGAGGCTCCTTATGCTGTGGGTCATGCGTCCGTGATATATATGTAGTAGTAGTAGTAGTAGTAGTAGGTAGTCACATCCACGGCCGGACTAGAGAAGCGGCACGCGCGCACTCTTTTCAGTTGAGGAGGAAACCCGCGCACGTTAATATTATATAAAAAGATACTTGTTTCTGATTAACTAACCTGCTGAGACGAGCATCAGTGACTAAATTTCTAATGAATTTTGCCTTGAATTTGATTATTACTAAAAAAACTAGTAAGAGAAGGATCGATGCACTTTGAGCACTATCTGAATAGAAAAGGTCGCCAGGTTAAACTCGCTGGGCGTAACCTCCTTGGTATAAGCAAGGTTTAGCGAGATTCGGCCTCAAGTGCCTTGAACTAGTGGCGGTAAAAGGTAGGAACTAGACACGAAGCGCAGGCTGTAAGAGAGTGCTTGCGTGCCGCTCCTGTAGCCCGGCCTTACCATTTCTCGTTTAGTCCTTGGAATGTCCGCAAGATGGTGGCACTTGTATATGATGAATATATCATGAAAAGATGCGAGATAGTGGTACTTGGAGTGTTCACTTTCACTAGATTGCTGGATGGACAGACTGACAGATGTACGGGCGCACGGACGGGCGAGTGGACGTATGAATGAACGGACGCACGTATAGACGCAGGGACGGGTGCACAAACGGATACAGAGATTGACGAATGCATGCATGGACGGTCGCACAGACGGACGCAGGACAGATGGAGACGCTGACGGATGCTTCGCCCCATTCATCATCATGCACTCTGTGAATATTCTGTGATTTTTTTTTCTCTGCTCAGACATGGGAGAACGACGAATATTGTCACCGTTTTTTGCCACGGTGCGTCGTCTTGTCGTTTCCCTAGGGAAGGTTTATAATGGATTACTTGTCTAACCTGGAAGGAGAATGACTTGCGGCAGATGTGATTAAGAAAGTATCCCCTGTATCCATCGATCCATTAATGCTTTAAAAAGCATGATTGATATGTAGGGTTTAACGTCCCAAAACCATCACAAGATTATGAGGGACGCCGTAGTCGAGGGCTCCGGAAACTTTGACCTCCTGGGGTTCTTTTACGTGCACCCAAATCTGAGCACACGGGCCTACAACATTAACGCCTCCATCGAAATTGCCGCCACCGCAGCCAGGATTCGATCCCGCGATCTGCGGGTCAGCTGCCGAGTAACCACTTGACCATCACGGCGAGGCTTCGAAATGGTTGTGTATGTTTACGCCTGGCGTGTGTTTCCTTCGGTATATGTCACAGACACTACGTAATTCCTTCAAACTTCATTATATTTGATCATGGTTTGTTGGAACCTCTTTGTTTTTGCTTTGCTTGACCTCCTTGGGTTACCCGAGAAACTGGCTACAATAGAGGGTCTGCATCACAGCCATTACGTGGACGACATCACCCTCTGGGTGGCTGGAGGAGGATGTGACGGTGGGTGGAGTGAACGCTGCAGATAGGCGTGGACGCGGTCCAGGAATTTTTAAAAGGTACGGGCCTTGGATGCTCCGCGGCCAAGTCGAAGCAATACAGACCCACGAGAAGGGGCCACAAAACAATCCTTCCCGGTGGAGGGAAATTAGAGATAAAAGTAACAACGGCGGATGGCGTTCCTATACCGAGCGTAGAGGACATAAGGATATTGGGACTACATCTCCAAGCCAACGGTCACAACGGTGAGACAGTGCGAAGACTTAAACGTTCGGTAGACGACACAATTTGTCTCTTACGCCGCGTAACAAACAGACGCAGAGGTATGCGGGAAAGCTGCGCGATCCGCCTCGTACAGGCGCATGCGATCAGTCGCATAACGTTCGTAGCCCCTTATCTAAAGTGGCTGGTGTCCGAACGGAACAAAGTCTATCTCATAAATCGCAAGGCGTTCAAGAGGGTGGTTGGCATACCTGTGAAGACGAGCACCGGCACGTTCTTCGAGCATGGGCTGTACAACACCCTGGGCGAATTTATTGCGCAATACGAGCGCAATACGAGGACGGGCAGGTGCATCCTCGAATCTCTAGGCATAACCTAACACACACAATGTGGGGGAGAAGACGATGGTTCTGATCACGGTCCGCGACCATGTCATCCTCCCACTGCTCCCCAGGAACGTGCATCTGAAAGACACACCACGTCGGGCGCCGCAACAAAAGAGCGAGTGAGCTCCGAAGAATGTATGGCAACAGCGACGAAACGGTGCAGTACGTGGACGCCACGCGATACCCAGAGGGAAGGCGTGCTCACGTGATCGGTTGTGAATCGCACGGGCAAACACATCAGCGAGCGCCACGGTGCGTACAGAACACAGAGGCGGCCGAAGAGGCGGCGATTGTGATCTTGCACTGGTCGCGGCACCGAAGGCTGCGGTCGTGAACAGCGACTCGCAAGCTGCCGTCCGTGCACTTTGCGCATGGTCGAATCTCGTGTCTGCAGCCCGGATACTACAATGCAGTAATGGCAACAAGTATGGCGGCGACTTTCGAAGAGCGATGGCCTCGGCGTCGTCGTCCTCGTATCTCAAAACTGAAAGTGCGGCTGTCTTCCTTCTGTGGACCGCGGCTCACTCCAGCATCCCACTCGCAGGCCTTCGCCTCCGAGAGCAAGGCGACGACATTATCAGCACAACAGCAACAACCGGAATGGTCGTGGCGTAAACGCAACAATACAGACTAAACAGACGCAAATACTCACCACCACACAACAAATTGGACAAAAAACAGGCCGTAACTCTGAGGTTAATACAGACAAATACGTACACCAGCCCGGCGATTCTACGCCTATGTTGTCCTCACCTATACCCGACGGACGCATGTAAAGCGTGCAGGGAAAGGGCCACACTGGGGCACATGCTTTTGGGAGTGTGCTGGCAAAGTTAACGTCACTGCCGACGCTCCCTTCGCAATGCATGTTAGGCAGGGACGAACTCCGAGGCCAAGTGCTGCTGCCACCACCAAGCGAGGGCCGGGGCCGGCCTCGCCGCGACTGCGGTCACTGTTGCGGATCTTCAGCGTCAGCCGCCCTGCCCCTGGGAGGTGGCACCCACCAGCGACGAGCTTGCCGACAAGCTGAAGATGACGACCGGGTCCAAGCATTTCGAGCGGTAACCGGAGGCATCGCCATGATACTCGACGGAGGGTGGTAAGGGACAAAGTTAATCCCCTCTTTTGCCACCTCGCCCGGAGAAAACTGCTGCACTTTAAATAAAGTTCATTCATTCATTCATTCAATCATGCATTCGTTTATTCATTCATTCATTCATTTGCTTCACCACACAATATAGGTGCAAGAGTCAAGTCAGTGAAGTGAATATGTATTACTACGACAACCACAAGCCACTCTGAGCTGTAAGATAACATTAAAAAAATATTCAAAAACTTCAATGAGGTAGCAAAAATTACTCTGAGTATTCTAGCTAAAAACCCTAACATGGGCTGGAAATTTCCTTGTTTAACATGACAGATTGGAATTCGACTGTCAGTAGTAAAAAGGAACAGGAAAGGTAATGCCGGAGAACAAACATTTGAGCCTTGTTTCAAGTTATTTTATGTATCCTGTGTTCCAAAACCCGCCTAAAGCGTCGATATTGATTCGTCGTATCTGAATAAAAAACATGTATGCCCAGAAACCCAATTGCGACGAAGTGAAATCGGCCCTGCATATGGAAGTTTCCTTCTACAGTACCAGGCTGATCATGATTGTCAGAACGATGGACAAAAAATTTGCACAAATCTCATGTGTGAAAATGAGGCTATCCTTCATGGACATTATTGTTAGTGCCCGGCCGCGTCGCACGCTATATTGACATGTAATTTGAGATACGCCTGAGTACAGCCTGCATGCAGCAACGTAGTCATATATTACCGTCGCGAATCTGTTTATGTAACGACCGTTTTTGTCTTCCGACTTTTTATGCAGAGTACAATACGATTGGCCTTGAGGGACTTTTCTCCTCTTTAAGGTTCGAATGAAAAAATGGTCCATATAGCAGTTTTCTTACCGAGGCACTTAAATGGTTGATTTTTCGCAAACAGTAATATAGCTTTGAAACGCAAAAAAGTAATCCAAGTTCCTTTAAAAGCACAAATCGAATTGTGACACATTTAAGATGAAACCGACTGTAGTTGCACGCCTCTGCAGGATCAGTGTTTTGGGGGTTCTCGTGCAGTCAAGGCGTCACAAGAAACGCTTAAAGATTACTTGGTTGGAGTTGAAGATATCAGCATTCGAAGCCTCGAAGACCGCAGCGAAACCTCGAAGAACGCAACGCAAGTGACCTACACCTACGGGTGTATCATGGCTATATCCGTAACGGCTAGAACCAGCTAGAGCAGCCTGCATCACCGATTATGTCAATCAAAATGCTTCTCCTAATCGTTTCTACGTTGTTTTGCAGTGCGTGTGCAATTAGCACGAACAAACAAGGTGTTGCAACGCTTTCGTCACTGTTCGCAAAAAGAGCCAATGTGATCCTGGTGTCCTTCAGTAAGCAATGGAAAAACTGTCATGTCATGTTTTCGCGCCTATTCGATGGAACGGTGACTACACGGCTCGTTCCGGAGGCGGATTTCAGATCCTATTTCCTGGAGAACATAATGCAAGCCGTAGTGGTTGACTGCACTCATAAATTCACTCTCGAAAGCGCGGGAGTGACACTGCAGTCAGCGAAGCCCACGATGGCGTGCGCATCCTGCGCGACGTTTTACCCTGCAAGCTTTCCCGATGCCAAGACTACTCCTCTGCGTCTCTAACTTTGCCAGGTTTTCAGAATTCTGGAAAGGAAGGGCGTCCACATAAATGCTGTCGTGCTGCCTTCAATGTCATCGGTTAATCCGTCAGCGGAAGAAATATGCACAATTTCGCGGATAGAGACCCCACTTATAAAAAGTCTTTCTGGAAGGCATTTGATTGTAGTCTTTCTTGTCGATAATTTTAATGCTATCAGCGGAGATGTCTGTGGCCGCAAGAATATACAATTCATTTTGCAGTGTCTGCATCAAGTAAACGTTACTGTCGACGTTCGCCATTTTTCGGTATATGAAGGTGAGTTTGATGAAGCTGTAGAAAATCACGACTGGGACATCATCTTTTACCCGAGACAACTGGACGCGGAAAGTGTTCTCGTTTCGGACATTATAAATGCTGAGATTATTCAGGAGACCTTCTTTTCTAGGATCAACGATGACCGTGTAATCATGCTTTCGGAAGTGGTGCGTGATTACTGGCCAATGTTCGCGTCCACCATAGCGCTACTAGTGGTCCTCGCACTAGTTCTGTCTAAACTTGAAGACTGTCAGCGGCCACCCTTTCAGAGATTCATCAAATCAGTCATGCCACTTATAGCTTCTTTTCTAGCAACTTCTGCTCCCATCCCGAGAAACGCGTCACGCCGAGCAATAACAGGATTGGCACTGTATTACCTCTGGTTTCTTGCAATACTGCCACTATCCTCCTACTTTCGCAGTGAGATTACGTCAAAGATAACAGTTAAAGCACCCGGCGACCGAATAGACACACTTCGAAAGCTGGAAGATGCCCTAGACAGACACGAGGTCGCACCATGTGCTATTTTGTACACTGCCACTCAACAAGAGCTGCATCATAGCACCACACAGGGGGGCTCATTGATGCCCAAGCTACAAGCGGCGTTCAAACGTCATGATCCGGAGGAACTGCGCAGGTATGATTTCATCGACTGCCTTCGATGCGCTATGAGACGGGATCGGGTCTGTTACGACACGCTTGCGCATTCTTGCAACTTGCGATATCGTGTCCGAGAAGTCCGAGTGTTCAATGCACACTACAGGCAGCACCTAAGTGGGTTCCTAATGCGTAAAGGTCTGGAACTGTATCGGCCATTGAGGAGGTTCTTCAACGCTCTTCGAGAGGGCCAAATTGTTCGCGATGAACATTCTGACTGCTCACACCTACATTCAGCTGATCCTGTTCAATTTGATCTCTTTGGCTTCTTCGTGCAGTTTTGGCTCATCCAGGTAATCTTGAGCGTTTCGGTGTGTGTGGCTGAAATTTTGATATCCCGGCGTTCACACCGCAACCTTTGCCGTTTCACGAATGCAGCATATAGAACGGCGGAAGAGTATCTCAAAGACTGCATCGCGAGGCACCCTTAGCAAGTTTAGTATAAGAAACAATGTTGCTACGTTCTGTACCCGGGCGAATGCTCAAAATCGATTGATTGATTGATTGATTTGTGGGGTTTAACGTCCCAAAACCAACATTTGATTATGAGAGACGCCGTAGTGGAGGGCTCCTGAACTTTTGACCACCTGGCGTTCTTTAACGTGCACCCAAATCTGAGCACACGGGCCTACAACATTTCCGCCTCCATCAGAAATGCTGCCGCCGCAGCCGGGATTTGAACCCGCGACCTGCGGGTCAGCAGCCGAGCACCTTAGCCACTAGACCACCGCGGCGGGCTGAATGCTCAAAATCCACATTTAATACATATGTTTGGCATACCACATTTCAGACTCCACCACAGTTGCACATTAATGCTTCAAACTCGGTTGTTGCCATTATTGATCGACAGCATTGAAACACAACACAGCACGATACCTTAAGTGCGAAACTTTGAGATAGCGCGCGAGTGAGCCAATGTTTAATAGTGGTACAAGGGTACTTTTATTTTCTGTTTAAAACACCACAAAGGAACAAGGTCTCCTTGGGTCATCGCGAATTTTGTTTTCGGTCAAGCTTTACGGCCGGCAATTTGCACCCGCGCTGAATATTAAGTACAATACACATGATGGAAATGAAATTGTTCATTCTTCAAAGGGTATTTCAGCCATTTTCACTGCTTTCTCCCCTTGTCCCTCTTGATGTTGATGTTACCCGTTGTTGCTGCTGGTGTTGGATGCCTTCCATCTGAGAGAAAAAAAAAGCTCGCATAACAATGATTGATATGTGGGGTTTAACGTCCCAAAACCACCATATGATTATGAGAGACGCCGTAGTGGAGGGCTTCGGAAATTTTGACCACCTGGGGTTCTTCAACGTGCACATAAATCTGAGCACACGGGCCTACAACATTTCCGCCTACATCGGAAATGCAGCCGCCGCAGCCGGGATTTGAACCCACGACCTGCGGGTCAGCAGCCGAGTACCTTAGTCACTAGACCACCACGGCGGGGCAAGAAGCAATAGGGTAAATATGGGGCTTGGTCACATCAGTACATTCCTTCTTAAACGACACAGAATTTTATTGTTCTAAATCTTGTTTGTCTTATTTAAGGTACAAACTAGAAGCCTCTCACAAGGATCAGTATTATTCCCTCTGCTACTTTAATATTTTACTATAAGCCCAAATTTTGTAAAGTTGGTCTAACTGCAGTCGTTAAACAAACGGACAAACGGACGAACAGCAACTAAATGCGTGACAGTGTTTGTCGTGTGCAAACGCTCGGCAATGAAGGGACCAACGTTGAGCGTAACTGCGCCACGATCACCTTCTGTCGATGCTGCACTGCAATGTTCAGCGCAGTCGGCGATCACGAAAACAAGTTATATTGGCTATACGCCACTGTGAAAGGGAAGCACTCTCAAACGAATAGAAGATGTTATGAGAGGCAAGTACAACGCGCAGTCAGTGCACATAGCAAGCGCCCTCGCGTTTCCACCATGCCGGCACGGGCGAGCTGAAACCAAGTGAAAGTCACTGCGAACATGGGCAAGGCGGTAAAGGTTGGCGCACACCGGCGACTAGCAGCGGTCGCGCGACCATTTGCGAGTGGCGACCAAAAAGCGACTGATGTTCACACCGGCAGAGGCTGCATGCGATCGACCGGAAGTCGCAATACCGGAGAGTCGCGTCCGGATCTAGTTATCAGCGCGAACTCTGTAGACCATGCAGTGCCAATCAGCTGATCGCCGCCAGTTAAATGAGTGGAGCAAACCGAGCGCACCGCATTTCTTGTTTTTATCTGGTCTCGCTAACGCAATAAAAAATAACAAACAACGAAAGTTGAGCATCGCTTATTGGTTCCAGTAGCTTTGCGACCGCAGTCGCACGACTGAAAAATCGGTCAGGAAGCGACGAGCCAAAGCAGTCGCTTCGCGACCGCTTTTTTTCTGCACAGTCACTTTGCGACGCATTGAAAAATGTCCGGCGACCTCACCTCTATCGGCCGCGGCGTCTAGTTACCCGGCGGAGGAGGAGAACTGAGACGCCCACGACTTGGCGATGGTAACCGATGCTGGCGGGAGGAGGCTGGTGACGTCACACTCCGCACAGAAGGCGGCGAATCGCTGCGGAAGGTCTGTTGGAAGTCAGTTCGGACGTAGCCGTTGGGTGGCCAGCGATAGTCTCTCCGAGTACTTGCGCGCCGTGAGGAGGCCGAGGGTCATTGGCACTGCGGCAGAGGTGACCGATGCCGCTCTGAGCAGAAGCGGGCTATATGTCCACGAACGCCGCAGTAAAAGCACACAGGTGCTTCACGCCCCACTCGCTACTGAAGATGGTCAGCGGGATAATCTTGCAGCGCTGCCCTATCAGGGGGTGACGTTTGCACGGAGTCGTTTTGTGGATCAGACATATAGGCATGACGACGCAACTGTACCGGCGTGCTTGAGTCGACGAAGCCCGCAGAGTTGATGGACGCAGGCGGGGGCCGCATGGCGTATAAGAACCGTGGCCATGTACTATCGATGGCGCAGCAGCGTCCCGCCGATCAAGTTCTTCGCGCACTATTTCTTGTATTGTTGACGCTAGATCGTTGGGTGCAGGGACTACGTCGATTCTCGCGACCGTTGTGACGTTGGGGAGTCTACCAAACTTTGCCGAAATGCGCAGAGCTTCAAGGGCCTCAAATGTTCGGAAATGTCGGAAGATGTCTCTGGCCGACTGCAAGTCATCCTTTCCTATAAGGTAGTGATAGATATCCTCCGCAATGCCCTTAAGGAGATGCCTAACCTTATCCTCATCAGTCATTAGTGGGTCCACACTCTTGCAAAGCTTGAGAACTTTTTCAATATACATCGTACATGTCTCCCCTGGGAATTGAGCACGTTGGCTCCGGGTCTGCTCAGCATGCTTCTTTATCATAATCGGATCTCCAAAACACTTCTTGATTTCGTCCACGAAATTAGCCCACGTAGTCAAATTCTCCTCATGGTTCTTGTACCACATAACGCGGTTTCTGAAAAAAAAAGTGGTACGTAGTTGCGCTGGCCGGTAGTGTCCCAGTGGTTATACAGACTCACCCGCCGATAGTGCTTGAGCCATTCATCGACGTCCTCTCCAGGTTTCCTAAAGAACGGGCGCGGTTCCCTGTAATGGTGTATGTAGGTGTTAGGTACAGCCGGTTGGATTTCGTCGTCAGGGTTCACGATGACTGATAGCGGCGGAAGTCCTGCGAGTCTGCGGCTCCGGCGAAGCTCCAGGAGTGTGTCTTCCGCCGTACTTGCCCGGGAGCTACAAGGCGTTACCCAGCACTCTCCTCCAATCATGTTACGGGTGAGAGATGTTTATTGTACAGGCCGGATGATCGATGGTTGCAGAAATCAGGCCTGGCACAGAACACATTCACTTTATATATATATATATATATATATATATATATATATATATATATATATATATATATATATATATAGCCATGGCGGTGAGTGTGGCACACTCATTTGAGCCTGTTTGGCGTCACGTAGCATGTGAACTTATTACGAGTGGGCAGCCGACCAATGGTCTCTCGTATACAACCTGAAGGCTCTAAGTCTGCTAGTACGAGACCCTCGTTAGTGAATTGAGGAAAGAAGTGTTTACTTAAAGGCTCTTTTTCCGTGTTCTACAGAATATTAAATAGATCTAACAGACAATAATGCCAAAGAAAGTATAGGGGAAGATATTAAACCGAATTGTAATGTAAATATGAAGAAATAAAAGTGGGTGAAAATATAAATTGCCGTAGGTTTACGTGCTACGCCGCGCCAAACAGGCTCAAAAGAGTATGCCACACGTGCCGCCATGGCTACTCGTGGTGCTGACTGACACTCTCACGTTTAAATCACATATCAACCCCATAAAAGTGGCTGGGGGGGGGGATAGCTGTCGTTGTAGCTCAGTGGTAGAGCGTCGAAACCGTCATTCGAAGATCGCAGGTTTGAATCCTGCCCACGGCAAGTTATCTTTTCACCCAGTTTTCTTTCTTCATATTTACATTACACTTCGGTTTAATATCTTCCCCTATACTTTCCTTGGCATTATTGTCTGTTAGATCTTATTATTATTGTGTAGAACACGGAAAAACGAAGCCTTAAATAAACACTTCCTTTCTCTCTCTCTCTCTCTCTCTCTCTCTCTCTCTATATATATATATATATATATATATATATATATATATATATATATATATATATATATATATATATATATATATATATATATATATATATATATATAGTGTCTGTGTGTCATTTGCAAGACCATTATACTGCGTTCTCAGTGCTGAATAAATATGAAGAAATGTAAAATATTCTCTACAAGTGCAGGGTGGCCTTTTTTTCTTTGCCATTCGTCCAGACGGTTCAACTGTTAGCCCCACTGGAGCATTCTACTTGGACAACATTTAAACCAAGTGTAGTTAGTACTAGGGGGTAACAGTTGAACCATTGCAGTTGCTCCAGCAGTTAAAAATTGGTTCAAAATATGTGGCAGCCCATTTAGTCTCCTAAAGAACCAATGGCATGCCCCACTTTGGTCCTTTTGGGCTTAGAGTTTATTCCTGTTCAAATGAACGCGCAAGTTTATGTGTATGTCGATTATGTTGCGTTTTTGCTGCAGCTGTAGATATACATTCACTTTATGATTGTCATCAGACGTATACGAACGTTCTAGAAACGTGGTTAGAAAATATGAATTTATCACTGTATGTCAAAAAAGTGCAATGGTAGTTTTTGCTCTGAGTGTCCAGGTTCAAATTGTTTCACTTCATCGGCAAGACGTTATTCCGGGTCGCTTATACTGAAAAAAAAAACGCAACGGGAGTCCGCATGTAAAATAATATGAACACGTGCGCTAGGGATTCTTCGTAGGTTTCCAGGGCGCACTTGTCAAGTGACACCGTGGCCATGTTTCCTAAAAGCTCTCCTCAAGATTTTTGGCGCTCTACCGACTGCGACATCACCGACGATTCATCGCATCATGAAATAATGCCATCGGCCAAACTGTGAAAGGAGCTTTTTTTTGTAGTTTTGTGGACACTAGCTTTCTTAGCGGAGATTATTTTGGACTCTTGGAAAAGCTGTTTGTGCAGTCACCGTTTTTCTTTCCTTTATGTGTAACTGCCGTCTTTCGTCTACT
This sequence comes from Rhipicephalus microplus, assembly GCF_013339725.1. Lineage (NCBI taxonomy): Eukaryota > Metazoa > Arthropoda > Arachnida > Ixodida > Ixodidae > Rhipicephalus > Rhipicephalus microplus. The sequence continues at coordinate 54,649 of NW_023612443.1, forward strand.
TTTCATAAAACAAAGGATTGTTTTCGTGCCACATGGCTTTGTTTATTATTCTACTGAAACACTTTCTCAGTGGCAGCCTTTTTAAATCAAGAACCTTATACACGACACCACCCTACGTCATTGACGCTTCTGATCAATAAATATTGAAATATTGTATGATCGATACTGCTTTGAAATGCAATTGAGTAGACGTAGGTATAGGTGTGAATTCAGGATATGCTAATAAAATATTGGCAGATTCCACGTACTGTGGGAATCGATTATATTCGAAGCACGAATAAGGAAAGTTGATATGTTATTGCAATCAGCATACCTTTACGAGGCAAAGGTAAATTATGCCATACATGACTTTCATGTCATGATTATCATGCTTGCACATGTCATTTACTTTCGTCATCTATTCACGTCATCTGATACCAAATTTGGTATATGTGGAGCTAGCGAAACGGCCACGAGCGTGCTAAGAGCGTACCAAGTACTCAAGTTTTACATGACACGCAAGATATTATTATCATGTTTGGACGTGTCATTTACCTATATCGTCCTTTCGCGTCACGTAATACCGAATTTGGTACATGTGAAGCTATCGAAACGGCCGCTAATGCACCGTGAGCGTGGCGTGTAGTCATGACTTACATGACATACATGTGATGATTTCCACGTTAGGTTCTGTCACTTGTGTTCGCCATGCAGTCATGTCATACCATACCAGTTTTTCTACATGCCATGTGAACGAAACTTCCGCAAGAGCAGCAGGGTCATGAAATATAAATCGTGACATTCAAGACATACTTCTCATGATAACCGTGTTATGACCAATCATTTAGGCTTGTCATAGAGTCATGTTATGCCGTACGAAGTTCGGTATTGATACCATTATCGAAAGGGTCAGGAGAGTTAGAAGTCGTATGCGGAGATAGATAGATAGATAGATAGATAGATAGATAGATAGATAGATAGATAGATAGATAGATAGATAGATAGATAGATAGATAGATAACTAGATAGATAGATAGATAGATAGATAGATAGATAGATAGATAGATAGATAGATAGATAGATAGATAGATAGATAGATAGATAGATAGATAGATAGATAGATAGATAGATAGATAGATAGATAGATAGATAGATAGATAGATAGATAGATAGATAGATAGATAGATAGTAGATACGCTCAAAGTCGCCGAAGTTTGCTAAGAAATGCTTCGTATTTAATAAAGCTGATGATTGGTTGATAAGTAGGACTTCATTCCTACACTTATCAAATACTCATTACCACTTACAGAAATACTTATTACACTCAAATATATCGTTTAGTTAGCATCCACACACACGCACTAGAAGTGATCATCTTTATCCATTCGTTCATCATCCAAGCCTCTGTTTCTGAAATTGAGTGTGTAACCTACAATTGGCACATACAAAGCTAGTCTTGATTAATATGTGGGGTGTAACGTTCCAAAACCACCATATGATTATAAGAGACGCCGTAGTGGAGGGCTCTGAAAATTTGGACTACCTGGGGTTCTTTAACGTGCACCAAAATCTGAGCACACGGGCCTACAACATCTCCGCCTCCATCAGAAATGCAGCCGCCGCAGCCGGGATATGAACTCGCGACCTGCGAGTCAGCAGCCGAGTACCTTAGCCACTAGATCACCACGGCAGGGCATACAGAGCTAGTGTGATGGTCTTGCTGCATGAGGTCATCAACCTAGTTTCTGTTGACGCCTTTCCGATTCAGCAAGTGATTGATTAGAATACGACCACGTTTGCTCAGTCAAAGCGTTATCTGCTGCCTAAAGTCACTGTGATATATGGGAAGCAAAATGCCTGTTTCGGCGGAGTTTCAATTTGGAACACTGAAACCTGAATTGAAAACTTTATCATTAAACCAGTTTTAATCATCATTGAAAATATACATGCTTTCATCATCTATTAGTATACCACTCCGTTTTTTCAGTGCCTCTATTGATGTTTTGTCGTGTGTTTTTACTATGTTTTCGAAAATACTTGTTTTATAGTATTAATCGTCCATTAGCTGCTTTTTTGTGTTTCTGTGCTTCTTTCAGTGTTTTTATTATATCTGTGAATGTGTCTCCGAATTCTGCCCTGTGCTTAATAATCTTTTTTTAGACTTCTGGTGGGAGGCCCTCCCGCAGACTTACTTCTGGGCCTCCTTCTGAAAAGGTTGCACCTTCACATATGTATTATACTCGGCGATTTTCTTAATAAATTTGAAACTTGAAAACTTGATTTTGTGCTATTCTTTTGAGTTTCGAGTTCCACGTGTTACACAAAAAATAAAGTAAGTGACTTCAATACAGTGAAAGCTCGCTCATTTGAACTTCATGGGAACTATAAATTTATTTGATTGACATGTCATTCAAATTAGCAGGCGGGCTCTAGAATGACCGCGCCACGTCGTGAAGGCAGAACCTGGAAAAACAGTGCTCATTATCGCGAATGAAGCTGAACTGCACGTTTGTGGCAGGTATTTTCGCAAATTAGGTTCATGAATCTTTAAACGTGAACAGAATTATTAACTGCAACGAACAGCGACATTTATTTAGTGAGAAGTCAGCCACGTTCAATCACATTACAGAGTTCAGGCTATCAAAATTGATAACACTTTATTGCTCGCCACAAAAGTCTGAGCAGAGCGATCGCTGTGTGCTGCGAAACCATCAAAAACAAAATTCAATAGAACTGCCGTACGACATAACAGCAGCATTTCCCGGCTGATGAGCATTTCGACGTTTCGTGGACAAATTGCAAGCAATGCTCACGGAGTCGGGACAGTAGCCTAATGTAGAAGCGCGAGAAAATCTTACTGATATCTTTTAATTTTGATTGCCTTAACTGTGTTGTGTAAATAAACGCGGTTCACTACTCACATGAATATACGTGTCGCTGGTCGTTTCTGTTGTACCACTGACTATTAAATTTTGTTTGTTTTGGTTTCGCAACACACAACGATCACTCTGGGAAGACTTTTGTGAGGAGCAATGAAATATAGGAGGCTCCCAGTTCGAATTAGCAATTGCGAATATTGCCATTTCGCGCTATCGGAAGTTTGCACCCGTAAACTCGTAGACGTACACAGGACTGTGCCGAGACCAGGGTATCAGTTCGACAACCCTCCGGTGCTTGGCCCTACCCATCATCACTCACTCCGTGAATATGCTGTTATTTTTTTTATTACGTGCGGTAGTGGTTACGGACCACCGGCGGCGGTGGCAGATGGCGTGCACACTACCCTTGTTGTCATCTCATAACAGCTTTCGCTGCAAAACGACCCTTTGAATTTTCTACTATGAATATGTACTACGCCTTCCACCACTCCCACAACTCACTACTGCCACTTCGTTCACCCATTTCTTTCAATTTCATGCAACTCCACTCACGCCACCAGATTCGCTGTTTCATCCGTGTCCGCCAAGAGGAGCTGGCTGAATTTTTTGGGGGTGAAGCTCCTTAAGGCTGGGTTTGTCCATCTCTTGTATGTATGTATGTATGTATGTATGTATGTATGTTGTATGTACCACTCATGGAGAGCACAACACAAGTGTCCCTTCACACACGTGGCAGGTGCACGTGGCACACGCGCGGAGACTCGGAAGCGACCACGCAGGAGAAATTCACGGCAGTCCCTCCTGTAGCACACAACCGGCCTTCCGCACATTCCAGAGGGGCCCGCCCGTAGCCACTGCCCCGCAGGCAAAGCGCACAGCCGAGACAAACAGAGCCGGTGCAGATGACAACCCGCCCCCACACAAAATGTCCGAGATGACGGGAAGGCACGCTTGGGGGCATCCGGCCCAAGGACTTCGTTACTGCTTTGTAACAGCCAGTTATACTTATTCGCAAAAATTATTTTTTGCGTTGTTTTCATTGCCCTTTAACGTTATTCTGCGAACGTGCCTACTCGCTTGCGTGCATGGATTCGTGTCTTGAGCGCATAAAATAGCAACAGTTTGCATGGAAGGCTCCCTGCTAAAATAAACAGCAAAGTAAGACATTCGTGGACAGAAAACGTTTTAATTAAATATTTAACGTATCCGGTGACACAAGTACGCACTAGCGCTGCACAGCTCGGCGAGTTTGCTCAGTAGTGGACGAGTGGCAATTAAATGCTTTATTCTGTACGTGTCGTGTAAAGAAAACGACAATTCGTAACCATTTATTATTTGTGTCACTGCTGTGGTTTTGTTTCATCTGTTGAAGTTGTCCCCTCCTGTTATACGTCAACTCTGCATGCAGTTGGTGCGTCCTACAAGTTTGTATCGGTCCTGCGAGATGACCTAATGCTTTCAAATCATCGAATAATCACTAAAGAATTCAGTCTGGCTTCGTTTATATTTGGTGAATTGCAAAAACGAGAAGCAAAAGTAACGTATGAACAGTTCGCTTTTTTGTTTCTTTTAAGACCCTCAAAGAGGCGTCTAGCGGATACATGACAGACGTCAAGCACAGCTAAGAGCAGGAGAATGAGAGCTTGCGTACGTCTGCCAGTAGAATAAGCAAACGTGCAACGTCATCGAGAGGGCCCGCGGGGCTCGGCTAAAGGACTCGGATTTGTCGCGACACAAACACGACTGCCGCCTGACGCGACATTCAGAGCGGCTGGCTACTGGCGCACGGCTGTCGGTGCTTTGTTTTGCTTGCCAAAAAAGAAAGACAGAACGAGACGAGATAAAGAAACAGTCGAGTGCGGCTAGGGTTCTCCGAGCCTGACTGCAAAGACTC